>JAVJIF010010545.1:0-142363 GCA_038442645.1 Agave tequilana | reverse complement strand
TATGTGCAAGTGCTCAATTCTTCCGCTATAGCAAGTGGCTATGCGGGTCGTGATCCACAAGGAGGGTTTGCGATGGAAGCTTTACGTGTCTTTATTGAAATCTTATGAAAATAAGCGAAGGTTCTTCTCTGTTTTAAAAGTTAAGAAAAAGAAAAAGAAAGTTATAGTTAAAGTTAGAGAGAAAGCGAGAGATGAAGAAGGTGGAAAATCAGAAAACGATAAAAAGCGACTATGTACAAATGGAATGAGTGGATAAGAAAGAATGAAAACGGTTTGGAAGAAGTGGTGTTTGTGATTTACTTTACAGAAATGAAAGAAAGAAATAAAGTGTTACTTACCTTCTTTTCGTCAAATGCTTACCTTGAGATCTTAGCTACGAAGTTACCTTGAATTCGAGGCATTCAGCGCATAGCCCATAAGATTTGAGTGTTGGTCTTCATCCACATTACATCATCAAGACTACTTCAAGAATGAAATGATACAGAGAGAGACTCTACTCCATCGTCATGAGCTATCGATGGCACTCGCAATGGCAAGGCTCTTTCGATGCTTCTAGACTCACTTGGAAGACGATTGTACGAAAAAGAAGAGTAAAATAAAAAAGACGAAGAAGAAGAAGACTAAATAGAAGTACATACACAAAAAGAACATCGATTCGATTCCATTACAATCAAAGAAAAGAAATAAGTCTTACACCGGTGTCACTCCAGCTCAAGCTTCAGTCTTGTTCTTCGATGCAAGTCGATCTCCTCTGAATTACATAAATGAAACCTAAAATTACATAAAAAGAAAGACTAAAAACCTAAACTAAGAAATGAAAACAAAACTAAGCTAAATCCTAATCTCTGCATTGACGTCCATTTTCAGTGCACAATATGGCCTTTTATAGGCATAAAACCCAACCACCAAGATCCCGGGGAGGTCGGGGGAGCAATCTTGTGGCCAGGTGGCCACATCAAGAGGGGGGTGGCTCCTGGTTTGAAGTGGGGCTCGTATCTCCTGCTGGTTTTCTTGTTGCTTCTTCAACCGCTGATTGAATCGACTTTTGATTTTCTAGCTTCGATTCCTCGATTCAAGGAGAGTTTTTCTCAACCCCTTGATATGCCAAGATATAGCCCAGATTTCTTCACTTCGAATTTATTCTGAATTAATTCAGAATAAAGTGGGCTTTTGGGCTTGTTCTTCTTTTATTCTTTGAGTATTTGGGCCTACATTTAGCAAAGAAAAAAGACACTTATTAATATTATTTATTAGCAAACAAGTGTGGTAAAGTGACAACATAAATGCAATGTATGTGACAAATCACACCCCCACACTTATCTTTTGCTCGCCCTCGAGCAAAACATTAGACTAACTCGAATCAATTATTAGGCCACTTTCGCAGGTCACGCGATTGCACTGAGCATGTGCAACAAGCCGTTAAACCTCTAGGTTCCCCCTAGAGGACGAGTTTTGTCTCGTGAGGGTTTTCAGCGGATTGCACCCACAAAATCCATAAAGAAAGGGAAATAAAGAGTTAGTATTTTCGAAAAGCATTTTGAAAGAGAAAAATATTTGAAATATGATTGTAAGATCTAAGCAATCTATAAGTTATAGGAAACCCGAATTATTTTATTCCTAAACTTAGTCTCTATTCAAAAATTTGTTATCAATCAAAGTAAGGAGTCAAATTGTACTTCTCATCTAGTCTATTACTTTACCCTAAGTCATATGCACCTTGTGACTGTGAAAATTTTGACTAAGGGTTCATTAACTCTAACTCTTATGCCTTATTTATTTATATATATACTTTTTTTTGTGGTATTATTCCTTAGTTCTATTAGGCTTTCTAATCTGCCCATGTAACGAGCCTCTAATCGATGACTCCCAAACCAAACGGTCTTAGGGCACCAGGTGAGAAGACACCCCTAGGACTTAAGGACTCGAGCAGACAAGGCCACAAAACTAAGGATTTTATTATATGAACCTCTTTTAGGCGTGAATACTTATGCTTTATTAGGCACAAATACCCAGCTTAATCAGAGTATCTAATCATCTTTCGCATAAATACTAAGGCTTGCTTAGGCCAAAGCACCTAGCTAATCAATAATTAGACTTATTCATTTTTTTTACTTATCTAATTATCTTTCGCATAAATACTAAGGCTTGCTTAGGCCAAAGCACCTAGCTAATCAATAATTAGACTTATTCATTTTTTTTTATATATATATATTTTTTATAAGGCATAAGAATCTTTGTTTTTGAACCTTAAGTGTGTAAGTGTATGAAGTGTGCATATTTCATCCAGGTAAAGATCAAGACCAAATTACTTTGACAAATTATCTTCCTAACTCTAAAAATCAAACAAATAATCTTCTTTTGACCAAGTATAAGAAATCCTAATTTGGATTTTCCTATTCCTTAAAATTAACTTAATTCTTACAAAAATAAGTCAAAATATTGTTTCTATTTTTCAAAAAGTTTTTAAAAGTAAAGAAAAATGTCAATTTTTTTTATTTATTATTATTTTTTTTTTAAAAAAAGAAAAGTTATGTTAGACCCTCCCCCACACCTATCTCATGCATTGTCCTCAATGTATGAATTAATGCATAGATGCATGAAAAAGAAGAAAGGGAAGGAAAAGGTTACCTTAAGGTGGTGGTTCCGGTGGTGGTCTGATTGGTCCACGAAACGTGGCCCAATCAACTTTTCTTGGGTCTCGGAGGAACCCACCAGCACTATCTTTAATATAACCCATTAAAAAGATATATCCATGAAGGATTTTTATTAAAAATTTAACCCCATCTAATTTCCAAATTCCATAATTGATTTCGGAGTCAAATTTGTCAACCGCCTCGTCCCAGAATGGAGTATGAAATGATAGAACAGTTGACTTGGACTCAGGAAGGACAGGAACTAATACCGACTCAGGAAGGTGACTTAAGTCAAGTAAAGGTTCAGGAGTCGAAATAGGTTCAGAAATTGGGTCCAAGTCAAGAAATTGAAACTCCAGTCCACATGCATTTTCTAACAATGGAATGTGACTTAATGTGGGTGATTCCAGTTCATGAATGATAGGTGGAGGAATCAAAACTGACTCTAAAACATTACTCAAGTTTGGTAACACAACAGGAGTCAAGATTGATTCAGAAAGTTGAACTGGATCACAGATATGAGAATCTAGGTCACATATCTCATTGACTTCAATATCAAAAATTGAGAACTTGCCATTTGTCAATAGGATCTTCAAGAGTGTATAATTGGTCAAGTTCAATATGATCCTCACAGATGGTGATTCAATTTCATTATGGATTGGTACAGGATCCAATGTTGACTCGGGGAAAAGATCGAAATCAGGTGAAGATACCGGAGTCATTATTGAATCAGGAAGAAGCATTGAATCACTAAGTTGGGGTTCAAGATCATATTCATTCTCAAGTTCTATTTCATGAAAGGAATAACTTGCCAAACTGTCAATATCTTTTTCAAAATTTGGAGTTTGGGTAAGTTTAAATGGTTGTTCTGAAATAGAATCTTGATTTCCAAAACAACATGACTCTTTGGCTCTAACAGAATGGTAAGTGACATCAGGACGGTGGGAACGTAGAGATTCGACCATCATATCTATGTCACGATTTCTAGCATTTTGAGCATGAGTCATGGCTTCTAGCATCTTTTCATAATTGATGGGTTCATTGTTTTGATGAAAAGATGAAGAGTTGTCTTGGAAGTGGTATTGAAATTGTGAGTCCATCAGATTTTGGGATTTGTGTTTGGACTCACGCATACTCCGTTCCAAAATTGATGGTTTCCTATTTTGGACGGGTGGAACTGAGTATGAATCTTGAACATAATGTGGACTGGGTGGAGAAGGAGGGCAAGGTGGTTGGAAATTATGCTCGGGGGAGTTGAATCCCCACTGACTCGGTGAAGATTTGAAATCATTATGGAAATTATAGTTATTAGATGGGGGGTATGGGTCATATTGATTCGGATAAGACCAATCCGGCACACTAGGTTGGTTAAAGTCATGATATGCCGGGTTGGTAATATCCGAAAAGAGTTTGATGTGTAATATGGATTATTATTATAGTTGAAAAAATTATTATATAAGCCATATCACACAATGGAATACAAACAAAAAGAAAGAAAAACAAACAAATAAACAAACAAGAAAAAAATTCTAACCTAAGTTAGGGTAGACCTAGACCTAGACGACTCCTAACTGGTTAGACTGTCCACGGGAGGTCTAATGTAGACTTTAACCACAAGCTAATCAGCAGGTCAGGGCAAGGTTGGTGGGAGGTTTTCCGTCAAAGACGTTCCTTAATTAAATAACCACCAACCTTCGGGCTTTCGGCCCTCAATCCCTTTCCTAGACACTGATTTTGCAGGAGTTAGATTCCAACATTTTTCCCCCTTAGGATAATCTCCTAATTGAGTCTGAGATGTCCCTAGGGCCAACGTCTACTCGATTTTAGGTTAGGCTTGGGTTAGTGAGTGCTTGGATTCTGATTTTTGGGCTAAGGAAGGGTGATTAAATCCCCACCTTATCTTGTTATTGGTTAGTGCCCTAAGATGATTTTGTGCAAGGTGTGCAAGATAAAGAAAGTAACATTCAAAAGCAAATATCACCCAAGAATGTTTCCTATGCTATATGCTATGCTTACATACCTTGTCTCCAGCACTCTTCAACAGTAAAAAAAATAAATGAATTGAAAAGAACGCGTGCCTAAAATGCAAACGTCTAATCAATTTTAACTTTTGCAACAAACTTTTTACTGTTGATTATTAGCAGGTTTTTGTGATGGCATATAAGAAATAAATAATTGCAGAAAACTATAATTTGCAAAGCTAGCAGCCCTGCAAAAATCTGTTAGTAGTCAACTCGTCCTTGCCGCGGATCCGCGGCTTTTGCCGTGGAAATGCGGCAATTCAGAGGGCCCTTGGTCTCTGCTTTCTATAGCAAAGGCCCAAGGCCACTTATATGTTACTGCAACCTTAAATTTTAGCTTTGCTTGCCCTGAACTTGCAACAGAGAAGAAAATTCGTTTAGTTCTAAAAAAAAATTCAGATTTCAAAAAAAAAAAAAATTCAGATTTCAAAAAAAAACATGTTACCCTCCCCGGCAACGGCGCCAAAATTTGATTGATGCTAAACCTGCACAAAAATACGAGATTACAGAACTTAAAACAAAATATGTGCAAGTGCTCAATTCTTCCGCTATAGCAAGTGGCTATGCGGGTCGTGATCCACAAGGAGGGTTTGCGATGGAAGCTTTACGTGTCTTTATTGAAATCTTATGAAATAAGCGAAGGTTCTTCTCTGTTTTAAAAGTTAAGAAAAAGAAAAAGAAAGTTATAGTTAAAGTTAGAGAGAAAGCGAGAGATGAAGAAGGTGGAAAATCAGAAAACGATAAAAAGCGACTATGTACAAATGGAATGAGTGGATAAGAAAGAATGAAAACGGTTTGGAAGAAGTGGTGTTTGTGATTTACTTTACAGAAATGAAAGAAAGAAATAAAAGTGTTACTTACCTTCTTTTCGTCAAATGCTTACCTTGAGATCTTAGCTACGAAGTTACCTTGAATTCGAGGCATTCAGCGCATAGCCCATAAGATTTGAGTGTTGGTCTTCATCCACATTACATCATCAAGACTACTTCAAGAATGAAATGATACAGAGAGAGACTCTACTCCATCGTCATGAGCTATCGATGGCACTCGCAATGGCAAGGCTCTTTCGATGCTTCTAGACTCACTTGGAAGACGATTGTACGAAAAAGAAGAGTAAATAAAAAGACGAAGAAGAAGAAGACTAAATAGAAGTACATACACAAAAAGAACATCGATTCGATTCCATTACAATCAAAGAAAAGAAATAAGTCTTACACCGTGTCACTCCAGCTCAAGCTTCAGTCTTGTTCTTCGATGCAGTCGATCTCCTCTGAATTACATAAATGAAACCTAAAATTACATAAAAGAAAGACTAAAACCTAAACTAAGAAATGAAAACTAAGCTAAATCCTAATCTCTGCATTGACGTCCATTTTCAGTGCACATATGGCCTTTTATAGGCATAAAACCCAACCACCAAGATCCCGGGGAGGTCGGGGGAGCAAATGCTCCCCCTAACTCCCCAAGATTGCCGCAAAACGCGGCTATTGCCGCGTTTTTGCGGCAATCTTGTGGCCAGGTGGCCACATCAAGAGGGGGTGGCTCCTGGTTTGAAGTGGGGCTCGTATCTCCTGCGGGTTTTCTTGTTGCTTCTTCAACCGCTGACTGAATCGACTTTGATTTTCTAGCTTCGATTCTCGATTCAAGGAGAGTTTTTCTCAACCCTTGATATGCCAAGATATAGCCCAGATTTCTTCACTTCGAATTTATTCTGAATTAATTCAGAATAAAGTGGGCTTTTGGGCTTGTTCTTCTTTTATTCCTTTGAGTATTTGGGCCTACATTTAGCAAGAAAAAGACACTTATTAATATCATTTATTAGCAAACAGTGTGGTAAAGTGACAACATAATGCAATGTATGTGACAAATCAACAGACAAAGCAAAGGCTACATCCTGTAATGTGATATGTGCCTCTTCTCGGAAGCGGAAACTGATGTTCCCTCACTGACCGACTCAGAAGAGGAAACATAGTTCTGGCCACAGAACCCAGTCACCTGGTGGCAGAAACCCGTTCGGGTCAGTCATATTTGAAAAAGGTATGACGAAATGGCGGTAACTCCTCCAAAACCCGCTATAGAGTCAGCCAAGCCCTCCTCAAAACAACCCGTGGAGAGACCAAAAGAGCTTCGGTTTTTCAAAGTTCTCTCGAAAGACATCGCGGAAGGATCCGCAGTGCCTTACCGCTTTGATGTCCTGGCTCAGCTGGCCAAATCCCTGCCCGAATTACTCTTTATGAGCTCCTCAGGCTATCGAAGTCAACCGAGAAGCTCTACAAGAGGCCCTTGCTAATGCTGAGGCTTTCATGACTCAGGTGCCAATCGGACCAAAGGAGGAAGATGTAGAGGATTGCCTCCATACCTCCCAAAATGTTCCCTGCATCACCTTCACGGCAGATGATATGCAAGTCAAAGGGAAACATGATCGACCCCTTTACTTCGCAGGGTATATTGGATCATCTGAGGTGAACCGCATTCAGGTAGATCCCGGGTCCGCATTGAGCATTATGCCTCGCCGGGTCATGCAACATCTAGGGATTCCTACTCACCATTTGAGCGCCACCCAGACTACTATTTATGGTTTCAATGCCAATAGTACCCGTCCAATGGGAAGGTCAAGCTCAAATGCCAGATTGGGGACCTAAGGTCGGAGGTGACATGCTACGTGATAGATGCTGACACCTCCTACAATTTGCTGTTGGGACGACCATGGATTCATCGCAATTCTATCGTTCCCTCTACTCTCCACCAAGTCATGAAATACATCGACGGGAGTGTAAAAGTGCGAACGTTGATTGCCGAAAGGCATCCGTTCAAGGGAGTCGAGAATTATTTCATAGATTCTCTCCTATATCAGGACTCTGTGGAAACAGATGAAATCCCGCAACCAGAGGAGCCCGACTCTGGTAATAAAGCCGACACCGAGCCGAAAAAAGAAGAGTGCATGTGGGAACTAGATCCACTTGGAACGGGCATTAATAAGCTCGATGTTGATATACCACCGATGATGCAGGCGGATGGTATATTAATGAAGAATTAGATTTGGCGTATTTCTCTGTATTTGTTTCTGATTCAGTGCCGTCGACACTAGTACCGAGGTGATGATGGTCTCTGGTCGGCAATGGATGCTTTGACATCATTGCATGTACCAATGAAATCGTCCTTCGAAACATACCGAGATGCTGGTAATGCGCAAGAATCCATATTCATGGTTCCAGCGAGACGGAAAGGCTAAAGACCAATTCTTTTCGGACGAGTTGAATCTGACCAATGACCAGTGAAGAATCAGAAGGCGAGGAGGAATCCCTTCAGTTCGGTCATTATGAGCCAAAGGCACTCAGAATGATGGAAAGTATGGGGTATGATCTGACGAATGGTCCAGGGTTAAATTTCGGCAAAGAAAGGAGAACACTACTCCGATCTTTTGTACTAAAAGGGAAAACCCCTGATTATTATCATCAGACTCGCAGGGGGTTGGGCTATGTGTCAACTCTGATCCCATCAGCTTCTGAGTCTGAAGAGTCATTATGCCATGATTACTCATCGGGCACGTCATCGTGGGAGT
The DNA here is from genome assembly GCA_038442645.1 of Agave tequilana. Lineage (NCBI taxonomy): Eukaryota > Viridiplantae > Streptophyta > Magnoliopsida > Asparagales > Asparagaceae > Agave > Agave tequilana. The sequence continues at coordinate 134,147 of JAVJIF010010545.1, read as the reverse complement.
CAGATGTTAGTATCGGCAACATCTTCAGAGAACTTTCAGTAAATATGGTTTCAACAAGCCACCTGGAAGACGAAGATGAAGAAATGATCCAATCTGATACAGATCCTTGGATCAGACACTTAAACAATCTTTGGGATACCCGCTTTGAACAGCGTGAGCCACCCACAGAAGATAAGGTTGTTCAGATCAATCTAGGAGATGAGGCTAATCATAAGCCCATCTTTATAAGCGAAGGTCTGTCGTCTTCGGAGAAAAAGGGTCTAATATCTCTTATGCGAGAATACATAGACGTCTTCGCTGGAATTATGAAGACATGCCTGGACTCGATCCTCGAGTGGCTATGCACCGCCTCAACATTAATACGGACGTAAAGCCCGTCAAACAACAACAGCGACGGTTCCATCCAGAAATAATGGAGGCAATTCAATCAGAAGTCAGAAAGTTTATAGACTCTGGCTTCATTAGGGAAGTACAACATCATCTGATTAGGTAGCCAACATCGTCCCCGTAGCTAAAAAGAACGGAAAGATCCGGATCTGCATTGATTTTCGTGATCTAAACGAGGCTTGTCCCAAGGACGAATTCCCACTTCCAATCACGGATGTCATGATTGACAATACGTGTGGATTCGAGCGAATGTCCTTCATGGATGGATTTTCAGGATATAATCAAATCAAAATGTAACCTGATGACGAAAAACATACCTCTTTCAAGACACCACTGGGGGTATACTGCTACACCCGTCATGCCCTTCGGACTAAAGAATGCAGGGGCGACATATCAAAGGGCCATGAATGCTATTTTTCACGAACACATGTGCAAAACGGTGGAATGCTATGTTGACGATAGCGCAGTAAAAAGTCGCGCTAAAGGTGATCATATAACTGATCTAAAGGTTGTCTTCGACATCATGCGGGCCCATCAATTGAAGATGAACCCCACCAAATCCTTTCTGGGGGTGGCCAGCGGAAATTCCTAGGGTTTGTAGTGACCTCTACGGGAATTCATTTGGATCTAGAAAAGATTCGCGCTATCCAGGAGATGCAACCTCCGAGAAACCTCAAAGAGCTCAGGGATTGCAAGGACGATTGGCGTACATCCGCAGGTTTATTTTAAATCTCTCCGGAAGATGCCAACTCTTTTCCAAATTAATGAAGAAGGGTGTCTCGTTCATTTGGGACAACGCTTGCCAGCAAGCATTTGAGGAAATTAAACAGTACCTCACGCAACCGCCAGTCCTTGCAGCTCTGGTGTCTGGGAAACCTTTCCTGATATACGTTCGAGCGATGGATCATTCTTTAGGAGCCTTATTAGCTCAGAACGATGATCAAGGACGAGAGCAAGTGATCTACTATTTGGGTCTGTTTGGTTGTCGTAATTGGCCGTAATTCGTAAGTTGTAATTGGTAAAGTCTTTTACATTTGTAAATGAGTTACATGCATGTAAGCTTTATGGTGTTTGGTTAGTATATAAGTTGTAAGTGGAAAGTGTATTGTGCTTTACGGTGTTTGTTTGTCGTAATGTGTAAGTCGTAAGTGAAAAAGTTGATCACAAAATTAACTATTTGGTGATTTAAAAAGTTTTAATATTGTAAATAAATATTAAAAATACTAAATATTAAAAAAATTTAATATTAATATAAAAAAATAATACAAATTTGCATGACCACAAAATTAACTGTAACTGGGCTGTAAGTGAGTGGTAATTGGATTGCAAGTGAGGGTAATTGGGTTGTGTAAGTCTTTTACGAATTACGGTCCAAACAAACGCCGTAGTTGTAACTGGGTTGTAAATCATTTACGAATTACGGACTTTTACGCCGAACAAACGGCCCCTTTGAGTAGGACAATAATCGAGGCCGAACACCGGTACAACCCGATCGAGAAGGAATGTTTGGCGTTGGTGTTCGCTGTTCAGAAATGCGATGCGACACTTTGGTAGGCCAGACTATACGTCATATCAAAGTCAACCCCTGAGTTACTTATGACAAAGCCTTCATCGTTAAACGGCCGACTGGTAAAATAGGCCATATTGTTATCCCAATATGAAATGCATTTTTTACCACAAAAGCTGTGAAGGGACAAGCTGTAGCGGATTTCCTGGCTGAGCATCCTGATCTGAGGGCAGCCAAACTTTCCGAGGATCTCCCAGACGAGGTCGTTGAAGCCTGCCAGACTCAGACATCCTTCGAAAGGCAAGTGTGGCAACTTTTCTTTGACGGTGCATCGAGAACAAGCCCAAAGGACATATAGTGGCAGGAGTAGGAGTAGTACTCGTCTCCCCACAGAACTATGTGATTCCTCGAGCTGTCTCGTTAACTGAGCCTTGTTCCAACAATGTAGCAGAATACAATGCCCTCTTGATTGGGATGCAACTCGCTGATGAGATTGGCGTTAAAAATCTCGAGGCATATGGTGACTCTAAGCTCATCGTCAGCCAAGTTTGCGGGGAGTACGAAGTCAGACATGAAGATCTAGTACCCTATTACAACGCAACTGTCTACATGGTCAAGAGGTTCACCAACTTTTACATTAACCATGTACCACGCAAGCAAAATGCGCATGCAAACGCACTGGCGTCCCTCGCTGCCTCCTTAGCTCTTCCGACTGGAGCAGTAGAGAAAATATTTGTCCACAGTCACGACCTGTATTGCCTGAGAATTGCCCTGAGGACTACCCGGAGCCAACAGGAGATTGTCAAGACAAAGAAGCTCTTGAGTCGTCAACCAGTTCAGAGCCCCAGAGACTGGCGATTCCCTTACATCGATTATGTCTTGTACGACATCCTGCCTGAAGACACCAAAGAAGCGGCTGCCATTAGAAGGAAAGCTCCCAAATTCTACTATAATGCGATAACACGAACATTGTATCGTCGATCGCATGACGGGATCTTGCTTCGCTGCCTTTCACAAAAAGAGGCACAGGAGGTATTGAAAGAAGCCCATGATGGCATGTGTGGAGCCCATCAACCTGGCCCAAAAACTGGCATATCGACTCCAAAGGTTGGGATATTACTGGCCCAAGATGATTGCTGACGCCATCACTTATGCAAAAAGATGTCACGCCTGTGAAGTACATGGCGATTTTATGTATCAAGCACCAGGATACCTTCACTCTACGACCTCTACCTGGCCATTTGAAATGTGGGGAATGGATGTAGTTGGTCCTATCAACCCACCATCCTCAAAAGGACATCGGTTTATTTTGGCCATACCGATTACTTCTCTAAATGGGCTGAGGCCATCCCTTTGAAGGAGGTGAAGTCATCTGACGTGATCAAATTCGTCAAACATCATGTCATTTACCGTTTTGGGTGCCTCAGCGAATTGTCCATGACAATGGACCCCAGTTCGTCAGTCAGGCTTTCCAGAGGTTCTGCGCTAAGTTCAGAATCCAGAGTGTGTCCTCAACAGCATACTACCCCGCCGTTAATGATCTCGCAGAAGCTTTCAACAAAACCATCGGCAAACTTCTCAAGAACTTCGTTTCAAAAGTCAGCGTGCTAGGACGACAAGCTAGGTGAATGCTTATGGGCCTATCGCACAACTGTGCGAACCCCGACTAAAGCTACACCATTTTCTTTAGTATATGGGTGTGAAGCCGTGCTTCCGCTGGAAATCCAAATTCCATCTCTACGCGTCGCCTTGACAGCAGGGATGACAAATGAGGAGAAGCATCGACAGCGACTCCAAGAGTTGGAAGCCTTAGATAATAAATGTCTGCAGGCCCAGCAACAAATCGAGCTCTACCAAGCTCGGATTACCAGAGCCTTCAACAAGAAAGTTAAAGTGTGAACTTTCAAGAAAGGTGACCTTGTCTTAGCCGTCAGAAGACCTATGGTGATGACACATAAGACAAAAGGGAAATTCCAGCCCAAATGGGAGGGACCATTTGTAGTAGAATCAGTCTACTCAAATGGATCATATCGCCTCATAACTGCAAATGGCGATACACTCATGATGCCGATCAATGGCAAGTTTCTGAAGAAGTACCATCCTTAATAGTACTCCTCCTCTGATCAAGTTAAAAGTACACCCTCTGATCAAAGCACCAAGAAAAGTTTTCTTTCCTTTGCTAGACCACAAGCTAATCAGGCACTGGCTATACCATGATGCATGATGTAAACTTGGGTTCTAATATTCCTACCTTCATCAATGTCCGACGCCCCAACGGCTAAGGATAGAGGAAAATGTTGGCTTCTAAGCCCAATATAAGTCCTCGACAACTCATCATGCTGAGGGGAATAGCATGGCTAACCCAACTCAAACGGTAGTTGGTAAAGGCACCTCAAACTCGTTGATAGCTGAGGGTTTGCAAAAAATCCTAAGTGGACTTAGTTCCACTCTCTCCTCCAAAATCCCTTACCAATTCTCATACACAGAATGGTAGGTCTACAAAATACAATCATTGCTATGTTTAACACTATACCTCTGGTAATGAAAATTTTCAATACTATATATCGAGTACAAACCTTACTTGTTAACCCTATGTGGAGTAGCAAACCTTTTAAAGTTGTCAAGTTAACACTACACCTCTGACACTTCAAACTTCACTTGTCAATTCTCATCAATAGAATGGCAGGCCCTCAAATTGCTCGTATCGCAAACCATTTTTGTCAAGTTAATACCACACCTCTGACAAATTACTGTTAAGTTCAACATTACACTTCTAACAGTAATCAAGTTGCTGCCAAGTTCAATATTAAACCTCTGACAGTTATCTTTCCTTAGACTTCCAGATCGAAGCTGAAATGAATGATGCTAAGTTTAACACTACACCTCTAGCGTCCAAGTCATTGCTAAGTTTAATAATACACTTAAGGCCATGACTTTCCCTCAGACTTCCTTGTCAAGTCGAGGTGACCAATGCCAAGTTCAAAATTACACCTCTAGCATTACCTTCGCTGCTAAGTTAAACATCACACCATGGCAGTGATACTTTCAGTTTTCCCAAATGAAAGCTGAAAGGCTTTTGAGTCAAGTTAATATCACACATCTGACTCACATTCTTGTCAAGTTAACATCACACTTCTGACAAGACTACATTCAACCCGTTAAGTTAATATTACACCTCTAACGGTAAAGATTTTCCTAGTTTCCTCGCGAATCTAGTCTCACTTGTTATTCTCATCAACAGAACAACAAGTCACCTAAAACATTGTTAGGTTAACATTACACCGTTAATAGTATTTTCATTAACTCCCCAACTGATCTTAATCAAGTTAATCCCTAAACCTCTGATAAAAGTTCATCTTCCCTAGGGGTACAAGTTTCACCTGTCACTTTCCTTTATAGAGTGGCAGGTCCACAAAAACTATCTTATCCCTTGTCAAGTTAATATTACACCTCTGACAGCATTGTTGAGTTCCTGAAATAGGATCTCTCTCTACAAAATTTGACTCATTAAGATTATCATCATAATTTTAACAACAGTCAAAGATTCTTGGCTTCTATTCGTCTGACTTTTAAAAAAAAAAGAGTTCAAGACAATAGAAAAAAAAAAGAGTGTCACTTTTATTTTATATCCAACATATGAAAGTGATACAAAACGCTCTCTTATACAATAAGATTGAGTGTTACAATAAAGGAGTACAAAGAAGTCCCTCTCTCTCTCAAGGTTGTACTCACTCCTTGAAGCTTCTCACCATTCCAAGTACAAGATGTTCGGAAGGGCGCCAAGGATGGGCTGAGCACTGCGATGACGTTTGGAGGCTAGTTATGTTACCATGCATGACGTAAAACATTGAAGAAGCTCCTCGTTGACCAAGAGCAATGTTGTTTCTTGAGGTTGAAAGGCAGTAGAATCTTCTGATTCCACCTGACCATTCGAAGTGGGTATGATCCTTCATTGATGAACATCTCCACCACCAGAAAGTCATCCAATGAGCATGGAGTTTTTCATCGATGTCACTTCTGGGGTAAGTGAAGGGAGAATCCAAGACCATACCCACCACTATATCCACCGCCATACTCACTCTGACCATGCCATGCCAAGAAGCATGACCGGTGCATTGAATCCAAAGAGATCTTGGCGGGTGTCAGGAGCCATGACTTCTTCTCCAGTGGTCGACCATCGAACACGTTCGCCAGCCGATATATTCTCCCAAGGGCCCAGCGAATATGAAAAAGGATGATTAAGCCTACCTGCAAGAAGCAAACAAAAATTAGAAGATCTGAAGCTTAGGATACTTCAACAGAAAACTAAGTGACAGACGCAGCTACTGCTGAAAGCTTCAGACGCAGGGATGACCCGCGCAATGAACCAAAATTCCACGACAGTAGAAACAGACGCGACCAAAGCTGTGATACACATAGAATTCGAATGCAGTCTAGTTTTGCCCCCGCGTCTAAAGTATGAGACGCGAAGGGAATCGGACACGAAAATTGCCATCTCCCTATTGTTGGCCCAAAGGCCTATCACCCTAGTTTTGATGATGATCAACTCATGAAGTTATATTTACTAATGATCTTGTGTTTAATTAGTGACAGATTCATTATCAAGATCTTAGTAGGTGCATAGCTCAACAAAGGACAAAATATCAAGATTTGGAGCTAGCACGGTGTGATCCAAGGAGCTTTTGGATCAAGCTTGGACCAAGTCAAGAAGATGAGAAGCCTTCAAGGGAAGACTTCAAGAAGATGAAGACTTGTGTCTAGGTATAAGATTTTGTTTTTGTTTTAGTTAAAAATGTAAAGGATAGATAGTTGGTGGATTGCTCAAGTCATATCACACACACACACTCTTAATAGAACTCTTGATAGAATTGCTTTCATAAAAGATTTTTATGTTTAGAAAAGAATTTTTAGTTAGTAAAAGATTTTCTTTTGACAAAATATATATACCTTGGTTTTGGTATTTCTATCATGTATATTCTTTTTCAACCATAACCATGTTTAGAGCTTAATGTCAAAAACATAGATATTACATTATGATTGTGTAGTGGATCATATCCATACACACTATGCTTTAATATGAAATCAAATATCTTGTTTTTATATTTTTTGTGAAGTTATGAAACCAAGTTTGAAAAATACATGTTTTGATTTTTGATAAAATTTGCAAGACGCTGAAATAATATGAATATGTTGATATATGTCTTGAAAATTTTTATCACAAGTTTGGTTTTCAATATAGAATGTTAAAACAAGTTTATGGAATTTTTATAAGTGTTAAAAGATTTTAAAATTAATTTTTAAAACAGTTTTCCAGACCTGATATTGGCTGACAGGCCAGTCCGGTCGACCGGGCGGTCGACCGAACCAAGGGCCGGTCGACCCACGGTCGACCGGACGTGCACAGACTTGTGCATGTCTGTCAGCACAGTGGTCCGGTCGACCGGACGGTCGACCGCTGCAGAGAGTTCTGCTCTCTGGATTTCTCGGTCGACCGGGCGGTCGACCGGAGGCTGCAACGGTCGGATTTTAGACCGTTGCCGGTCGACCGGCCGGTCGACCGGAAGCTCTGACAGAGCCCAACGGTCAGATTTTTCTGGCCTCTATAAAAGGGGGTTTTGTCATTGTTTGAAGCCAAGATTTTGAGGACTTCTTGAGCCAGTTTTTCTAAGTCATTTCAGAAGTTTTCTCCACAAAATAGAGAGCAAATACTTCCCATCTAAAAGGGAGTTTTTATTAAGAGAGTGTAAAAAGTGATTCTTTGAGTTTTTCACCATAATTCTTTTCCTTGCTTTCTCACACCACACTTGAGCCATCCATTGTTATATCTATCCTATAGGAGAGTGTTGTAGTGAGAGTTTGTAATTGGTGATCAAAGTATTGTAGATCACCAAAGATTTCATCCTTGTACTTTGAGGAGACGGGCAAGTGTGCTCGTGGTGGTTTGGAGTTCGGTTGTGAACTCGTTGGTTCGAGGTGCGGCCTCGGCAAGCTTGTGGGAGCTTGCGTGTGTACGGGACTTGGGAGTCCGAGGGCTTGTAGGTGTTGCGGCACCAAGGAGAGATCCGTTGGGATCGTGCATAGTGGAAAACCTTCGTGTGTCGAAGGCGGGGATGTAGAGCAAGTGTGCTCGAACCTCGAAACAAACCCTTTGTGTTTGCGATTGCTTACTCTCTCTCTCTCTCTCTCTCTCTCTCTTTGTCTCTTATATCTTGCATTACTTTATAGTCTTTATCCCTTATATGCATGATATACCCTTGTACTCATAATTGCTATACTTGCTTGGGATTGTTGTTAACACTAGTATTCAACCAAGAGAGCCAACGCGGCACCTCAACCCATTCAAGGGGAATCTAGAGGAGCTTGTCCAGAGCCCTGCAAAGGGAATTCGGCAACACTCTTGTGTTATACATAAGTGTTTAATTAAAAGAAGTTTTATTTGGTCATCTTAGTTTTAATTCTGCATCATTTGTTCGTAAGTGACCATTAGATTAGCCATCACCTATTCACCTCCCCTCTAGGTGACTTACAATTGGTATCAGAGCCAAGTGCTCTTGATATTGGGTCTAACAACCTAGAATTAAAGATCCTACTTTTAGGCTAATCACAACATTTTGTACACACACCATGGACTTCATGTCACCACCCACCTTTGACATCCTCAACATCAACATTTGGAAGGTTAAGATGTCATTGTACCTCAAAGCCCTAGGTTTTCATGTCTATCCTGCCACTACTAATAATGCTTATTCTTTAGATGGTAAGAATTTTGAGGCTAATGCAAAAGCCCTTCATGCTATCAAGTCAACCCTAAATGATGATTATTTATCTAGGGTTTCTAATGTTGAATCGGCTTTTGTAGTATGGAACATCATCACCTCCCTCGGCGAAAAAGATCTATACTATGCGGGGAGTGACTCGGACGTTGGAAGCGACACCTCCAACGCATGCTTTATGGTCCAAGGGGATGACCCCCTTGAGGTAAATTCCGAATCCGATGATGAGGACATGTCATATGATGAGCTATCTACTTTTTGTCATCTATTGCTTGAGAAATATGACATGATTAGAAAAGAAAATAAAAATTTGAAAAGAACATTGCTTGCATGCATAAAGAACATGACTCATTTAGAGATAAGATTGCATGCTTAGAAAAGGAAAATAAAGATTTGAAAAATGAGAATGTTTCCTTGATTGCTAAATTGAATGATTTATGTGAAGGGAACACTATTTTGAAAAATAAGATTGATTTGGTGGAAAAACAAAAGGAAGATGTTTTTCAAGAAAATATCACTTTGAAAAGAAAATTTGTTGAAAAAGAAAAAGATTTTGTTTCACAAAAGAAAAAAGAAAATGATCATATATCTCATCATGCTTTACATGCCACCACAAATGAGATAAATGTTTTGAAAAATAAAATGGATAATTTGAGTTCAACTTTGAACTCTTGTGCATTTAATCATACTAAGTTGGAGTCAATGTTTTCAAAGAAACAAACTCCTCATGTTCATGCACATCACTCTCATCATCATGCTTATGTTGCACAACATGATCACACTCCTACACATAAGCATACTAAGGTGTACGTATGTACACATTGTGGTCGCAAAGGCCATTTAGCAAAATATTGTTTTGATAAGAAACCTCATTTATATTTTGCTAAGTATAAAAGATTTTGGGATCCTTACAATAAAACTAACCCCAAAGGACCCAAGAAAGTATGGGTACCAAACCCCCACCCTTTGATTTTGATGTAGGTGAGGGCTCTCACAAAACGTGAGAGGATTGGTGCCTTGATAGCGGATGCAATGGACATGATGGACAAACTTTTGGATGCATTGCTATCAAGGAGATTTTGGTGGAAAAGACCACCATGCTATGGAGCTTTGGAGTTGGTAACAATTTCTAAACTCCTACTTTTTATGTACGTGCTTTTACTTATGTCATATTCATAAGCATGTTCATGATTTTATTTGATTTGTGCTTCATGTGGTATTTACATGCTTAGATGTAGAATGTATCAAACTTGCTTTTATACATATATAAATAGTGAACTACAATTGACTCATATATATTTTGAACTTCATGCTCACTTGTATCCACTATATGCATATGTATAGATTAGTTTTGATGATTCTCCGTTATACATGTTTTGCCTATTTTAGTGATTTACTTCATGTATATGAACTTTTAATTCAAATCTAATAAATATACATGTATACCCGTGAGTCTCTTGCCTTCATGCAAACATCATTAATAGACACTTTTATTTTGGGATATGTATGTGTATTGTTAGGATTGGATTAATCATACATATACCATGAAGATTAGTGATTTGATGAAAATGTTTTTGAGTTGATTTGTGATTTATGATCTTTTTGAGCTTCATTGACTATTTTCATAAAAAATGCTATTTACATGTTAGTTTAACACTCACTTTTAAGAAAATAGATAATTTTGAGCTTTATGGACTATGAGTGCTTGAACTTTTATGTATTTAGTATTATTCATGAAAAACATATGACTTCATCTTTAACTAGTTTTTCAAAAACAATTTATACTAGTTAATTATTCTTCAAATAGTTTTTAGGATTTCCACATGATTCTATTTTTCTAAAGATTTGATGCTTCATGTATTGAATATTAGTTTAAATGTTAGTTTTTATCAACACTAGGATTTATACTTGTACATATCATGGGCCACAAATAAATCTATTTATATTTGTGCTTGAATGCTTATTTGAACCCATGAAATGTGCTTGTATTGCTTAGTTTTGATGATACATACATCTTTAAACTTGTATTCCCATTTTGGATTTATGCTATGATCATGTGCTTTCATTTCATGTATATGTTTGTCTTGCCAAAACATTAAGATATACATGGATACCTCTTGAGTCATTTGCCTTTCATACAAATCTATATATGGACTCAATTGTGTTTTAAGGATATGTATGTATACTTAATGTCCTGTCAAAACATACATATATCTTGAAATATAAATTTTTGTCTTTAATAAAAATTTTGTAATTTTTCAATAAAATTTTTGTGATGGATTTCATGATTTCAAAATTTAAAGGAATATTGAGTTTTATTGCTACTTTTCATGATACTATGTTCCACATAACACTACCACACTCACTTCTTTTTGAAAATTTATGGACTTCATAGATATTAGAGTGTTTTTAGTGCCATGTGATTTACTTGTGTTTCATGAAAAATATTTTTCTAGTGCAAATTTTTTATTTGGTAGAGTTTTTCAAACTAAGCTTATTTTCAAATCTATTTTTGAAAACCCCTACCATCAATGGGAGGATGGATGGGCGATTATGCCTTGTATGCTTCATTGAAAATCTTTTACCTTGTGCATATGAAGGGTGGTAGGTTATGAGATATACACTTGATTTTATTGTTATGTCAATTGGTATCATTGAATCGTTTCAATTGGTATCAATATGAACTTATTTTGTATATACTCATATTTTATTTTTCTTATATATATGTATGTATCAATTTCAATTGGTATACTCATTTCTCATACATATATATGATTTCCATGTGCTTAACTCACAATTGGCTCACATTTTTAAAAAAGCACAAAGTTTATGAAAGAATTTTTTTATTGATATCAAAATAAAAAATATGTTGATTTGATATCTCAAAATGTGTTTTATTAAGAAAGTTTAAAATTTTGTCTTGATAAAGAAATATTCAAAATTTTTGATTTGTATTTCCTATATGCAAGGAGAGCTTAACATCTCTCTTACATATGGATTCATGTTGAGTATATTATAAATTGAGGAGCTTGACAACTCTTCTTTATATGATATACGTGTGTAGGGGGAGCTTCACATCTCCTCTTATGCATTACATAATATGTGTTATGTGAGTTAGGGCTTGTCATCCCTTCTTCATGTAATGCATATGTGTAGGGAAGCTAACTTAGTCTTCCTCTTCATGGATGTATATCACATATAAATCTTTATTGATTGACTTGTATTACCCCTTCTTGATTTCTTTGTTTTGGACCAAAAAAAAGGGGAGAAGATTTGTTTGATGTATTTTACTTTGAACCCTTTGTTGATGATTGACAAAAAGGGGGAGAAGTATTTATAGATTTTATATGCATGATTTCCTTAAGGGGGAGAAGTATTTGTTCCTTACTTAAGGGGGAGAAAGATTTTATACTTGTGCTTTTACTCATGCATAGCAATAAAATAATAAGATAAAAGTTTGAGAAAAAGATTTGTGCATTCATTTGCATACATATTTATGTGCTTTAATGTCATATCTATTTATTTCTAGTGATGCATGAGTTAAGGGGGAGCTTCTTTGAAGCCTTACTTTAATCCATGCATATATAACCTCATGAGTTTTGTCATCATCAAAAAGGGGGAGATTGTTGGCCCAAAGGCCTATCACCCTAGTTTTGATGATGATCAACTCATGAAGTTATATTTACTAATGATCTTGTATTTAATTAGTGACAGATTCATTATCAAGATCTTAGTAGGTGCATAGCTCAACAAAGGACAAATATCAAGATTTGGAGGTAGCACGGTGTGATCCAAGGAGCTTTTGGATCAAGCTTGGACCAAGTCAAGAAGATGAGAAGCCTTCAAGGGAAGACTTCAAGAAGATGAAGACTTGTGTCTAGGTATAAGATTTTGTTTTTGTTTTAGTTAAAATGTAAAGGATAGATAGTTGGTGGATTGCTCAAGTCATATCACACACACACTCTTAATAGAACTCTTGATAGAATTGCTTTCATAAAAGATTTTTATGTTTAGAAAAGAATTTTTTAGTTAGTAAAAGATTTTCTTTTGACAAAATATATATACCTTGGTTTTTGGTATTTCTATCATGTATATTCTTTTTCAACCGTAACCATGTTTAGAGCTTAATGTCAAAAACATAGATATTACATTATGATTGTGTAGTGGATCATATCCATACACACTATGCTTTAATATGAAATCAAATATCTTGTTTTTATATTTTTTGTGAAGTTATGAAAACCAAGTTTGAAAAATACATGTTTTGATTTTTGATAAAATTTGCAAGACGCTGAAATAATATGAATATGTTGATATATGTCTTGAAAATTTTTATCACAAGTTTGGTTTTCAATATAGAATGTTAAAACAAGTTTATGGAATTTTTATAAGTGTTAAAAGATTTTAAAATTAATTTTTAAAAACAGTTTTTCAGACCTGATATTGGCTGACAGGCCAGTCCGGTCGACCGGGCGGTCGACCGAACCAAGGGCCGATCGACCCACGGTCGACCGGACGTGCACAGACTTGTGCATGTCTGTCAGCACAGTGGTCCGGTCGACCGGACGGTCGACCGCTGCAGAGAGTTCTGCTCTCTGGATTTCTCGGTCGACCGGGCGGTCGACCGGAGGCTGCAACGGTCGGATTTTAGACCGTTGCCGGTCGACCAGCCGGTCGACCGGAAGCTCTGACAGAGCCCAACGGTCAGATTTTTCTGGCCTCTATAAAAGGGGTTTTGTCATTGTTTGAAGCCAAAATTTTGAGGACTTCTTGAGCCAGTTTTTCTAAGTCATTTCAGAAGTTTTCTCCACAAAATAGAGAGCAAATACTTCCCATCTAAAAGGGAGTTTTTATTAAGAGAGTGTAAAAAGTGATTCTTTGAGTTTTTCACCATAATTCTTTTCCTTGCTTTCTCACACCACACTTGAGCCATCCATTGTTATATCTATCCTATAGGAGAGTGTTGTAGTGAGAGTTTGTAATTGGTGATCAAAGTATTGTAGATCACCAAAGATTTCATCCTTGTACTTTGAGGAGACGGGCAAGTGTGCTCGTGGTGGTTTGGAGTTCGGTTGTGAACTCGTTGGTTCGAGGTGCGGCCTCGGCAAGCTTGTGGGAGCTTGCGTGTGTACGGGACTTGGGAGTCTGAGGGCTTGTAGGTGTTGCGGCACCAAGGAGAGATCCGTTGGGATCGTGCATAGTGGAAAACCTTCGTGTGTAGAAGGCGGGGATGTAGAGCAAGTGTGCTCGAACCTCGAAACAAACCCTTTGTGTTTGCGATTGCTTACTCTCTCTCTCTCTCTCTTTATCTCTTATATCTTGCATTACTTTATAGTCTTTATCTCTTATATGCATGATATACCCTTGTGCTCATAATTGCTATACTTGCTTGGGATTGTTGTTAACACTAGTATTCAACCAAGAGAGCTGATTGGTAGTGAAAAGTGCATTTTTATCATCATATTTACCATCACATTTTCATATTTATTCATTTAATTCTGCACATTTATTAATAATTTGTAATTTATTGTGTGCAGGCCTCGAATTATTATTTTAACAATAAATAAAGCTTAAAGAGCCAAAAAGCCCAGATCCAAGCCCATATTTGAAGCCCAAGAGTCAAAGTGCAAATAGCAGATTGTCAAAGTGCAAATACACAAAGGGCTAAAGTTGCAATTATCAAAGATGAGGGAAGGATAGAATTCTACCCAACCCTAAACTCTTGCAGGATGTGCATAAAAGCCAAAGATGAGAAGGAAATTCATTTAAAAGAGATTGGGAGAATACAAAGTCTAGATAACTTGATTTCCAAGTTATATCCATATCCCAATATTTAGAGTCAGGATCGAACTTCCAGAAGCAGGCGCCCAGATGGACGGACCAGGAGAGGCCACGCGCCAAAGCGCGTGGCCAGAAGCCACTAAAGTGCCGCAGAATCGCGGCAAAAGCGCGGCATTCTGGATGAGTTAGAATCCCAGATTTCGTGGGCAAGTTCATCCAGGACTCCTCTGCCTTCTGCACCTATAAATACCCCCTGCAGTGCAACGTACAGAGCGTCCAGCGAAGAGCCAAGGGCCAAAAGCTAGGGTTTAGGTTTTAGGTTAGATTTTATTTTCATTTTGTAAATTTTGTAACTGAGAGTGGAGATGCTTTCATGGAGGAAGGAATCATACTTGTACTGAGGTGACATCGGTGTAAGTTTTTATTTTCCCCCATTGTTAATAAAAATCTGCTCGAGGTTGGTTTGTTTTTATTCTTGTTTCATTGTTTCTTTATTCTCGCTTTATCTTTGTTTTTCTAATCTTGTTCTATGTCATTGTTTCTCTCTGATGACTTGCAATCCGTGAGATCCGATTGCTTCGAGACTGCCTAGCCAACGAAGATCCCTTGATGGCTTATGGCGACGAACATCCTATACGCCATACTTGCAAATCTTCTGAGAAAAAGTAAGTCGTCGCAAAAGGATCGAAGGTAAGTAGGACTGAAGAGGTAGGTGTGTATTTTATAGTCTTTTCCTTTTCTTTTCTTTTCTTTTTTGTAGATTAAATCCACATCTTCCACAATTCTTTTCTTCACTTCATTGTAAATACCATCCATTGTAAATACCACTACTAATAATAAAAAGATAAAAAAAAAAGAGATAACTTGCTTAACGCTTCCATCGCAGTCCCTCCCTGAGGATCACGACCCGCATAGCCCTGCTACCGCGGATTAGAACTGAAACTTGCACATCTATTTTTAAAACTAAAATACCATCTTTTGTGTGCAGGAAATTTCAGTCAAACAAATTGGCGCCGTTGCCGGGGAGGGACGGTAAGTTATTCTCTAATAAAAAAATATTTTTATTAACTAATTCTTTATTCTTTTCTGTTTGCAGGTTTGGAGAACAAGAAACAGAAACAGAGCAGCAGCAAGGACATACAGCAATCCAGTGCCTCTGCCCTCGAAGGCAGAGAACCTGGATCTACTGTTTTGCCGCAGAAACGCGGCAAAAGCCGCAGATCTGCGGCAATAGTAGTGGACTACTAATCCAGTTTTCTGCAGGTTGCTCTGCATTGCAAAATTCTAATTTCTGCTCTGTTAACTTTGTTCTGTGATAACCCTGCTTACTGCTAATTAATTCAACAGTAAATTATTGGTTGTTAAAAATAAAATTTGATTAGACGTTTGCATATTAGGCACGTGTCTTTTCAATTATTTTTATTTACTGTTGAAGAGTGCTGGAGAAGCAAGGTACGTACGCATTGCATGTAGAATAGGACTCATCTCTTGGTTGATTTTCTGCTTTGAGTGATTCTTATCTATTTATCTTGTACACTTGCACTAATTCATCTTAAGGGCATAACCCATTAACAAGATAAGGTGGGGATTTCATCACCCTTCCTTAGCCCAAAAATCATATCCAAGCACTCACTAACCCAAGCCTAACGAAAAAAGAGTAGACGTTGGCCCTAGGGACATCTCGGACTCAATAGGAGATTATCCTAAGGGGGAACAGTGCTGGAAGTTGACTCTTGCCAAATCAGTGTCTAGGAAAGGGATTGAGGGCCGAAAGCCCGAAGATTGGTGGTTATTTAATTAAGGAACGTCTTTGACGGAAAACCTCCCACCACTCTTGCCCTGACCTGGCTGATTAACTCGTGGTCAAAATCTGCACCCGACCTCCCGTGGACAGTCTAACCAGTTAGGAGTCGTCTAGGTCTAGGTCTACCCTAACTTAGGTTAGAAATTTTCTTTTTTGTTTGTTTTTTTTTCTTTTGTTTGTGATTGTGTGATATGGCCTATAACAACAATTTTTTCAATTTTAATGAGGATCCATATTACACACCAACCTCTTATTCGGATATTACCAACCCGGCATATCATAACTTTGACCAACCTAGTGTGCCAGATTGGTCTTATCCGAATCATTACATGCCCCAGTCCCAATACTATGAACAAGATTGGAATAATCATCACTACTCTTCACAGAGTCAATGGGGATTCAACACCCCTGAGCCATATGGTCAACCACCTGTTCAACCATTATCTTCATATACGTCTTTTCCCACATCACCAAGGTTTCAGTCCTCCATTGATATATTCGATAGGTTAGAAGAAAAAGTGGATCGGTTGCAAGATACAATGAATGATCAAATTTCTAGACTTTCAAACATTCTTGAGTATCTTGATAGGAACCAAGAATCATTCTGTTTAGAAGACCTTAATCAAAATTCAATTTCATCACATCAATATGAACTTGCTCAATCCCAATCCTTGGACAAATTGGCTAGTTTTAATTTCAATGAGATTGAGTTAGATTATGAATGTGAACCCGATCCCCAACTTTGCGATTCAGTTTCCATCTTCGAATCTATGTTGACTCCAGTATCCTTACCAATTTGGACCAATTTTCTGAGCCAACATTTATTCCCATACCCATAGATCATGAAATTGAATCACCCATTTTTGATGATCACCATATTGAACTTGACCAATTTCATACTTGTGAAAGCCCTATTGACAAATTGGCAAGTTCTCATTTTTATGAGGTTGAACCCAATGAGATATGTGACCTAGATTCTCAAATCTGTGATCAAGTTCAAATTCCCGAATCATTATTGACTCCTGTTTTGTTACCCGACTTAGGTAATATTTTAGAGTCAGTTTTGATTCCCACATCTATCATTCCTGAACTTGAATCACCAACATTGAGTCACATTCCATTGTGGGAAAATGATTGTAGACTTGAGTTTCAATTTCTTGACTTGGACCCACTTCTTGATCCTAGCCCGATTCCTGAACCTTTACTTGATTTGAGTTTCTTTCCTGAGTCGGTATTAGATCCTGAACCTATCATTCTTGAGTCCAAGTCAACCATTCTACCAAGTCACATTCTTTTGTTGGACATAGGTATAGACCATGACTCTGTGATGATTTTCCAGGACTGGTCATGTAAAGGAGTAAGTTTCAAGAGAGGATCTTCCATGATCCTATTCATACTGGGGACTGTAAACATGTAAATATAAAAGAGGTAAATAAAGGTAGGTCCCGTGAACTACCACGTTATCTTGTTTGGGCCGCATTTCGTGGACCAATTAGACCACCACCGGAACCACCACCCTAAGGTAACTTCCGCCTTCCCTTGTTCTGTTTCATGCATATATGCATTCATTCATACATTGAGGACAATGCATGAGATAAGTGTGGGGGTGGGTTTTTACTAACATACTAACATAAGTAGACACTAATAAAATTTGCTAATAAAAAAGAAAAAAAATTAAAAAAAATGTTATAAAAAGGACAGTATTTTGACTTATTTTTTTGAAAGAAACCTAAATTAGTTTTAAGGATTAAGAAAATCATGATTAGGATTTCTAAAAACTTGGTCAAAATAAATAAATTGTTGAATTTTTAAGTATAGGAGGAGAAATTGAATAAGTAGTTAGTCTTAATTTTTACCTTAATGAAATGTGCATACCAAATGCATATCTAGGATTCTAAGACGAAGACCTTTGTGCCTCATATATATATAAAAAAAAATCACCAATTAAGCTGATACATGTGCCTCAAGAAGCATAAGTATTCACGCCTAAAGGTGAGTTAATAAATAAAATCCTTAGTTTTGTGGCCTAGTTCACTCGAATTTGAGTCCGCGGGGTGTCTTCTCACTTGGTGCCCTAAGACCGACCGGTTTGGGAGTCATCGACTTTAAGTTCGCTACATGGGTGGATTAGAAAGCCTAAACTAAGAAATATTATATATGTACTAACACATCTAATAACCAATTAGTTAGGTATGAGGGCCTCAAGAAGCCTTGATACTTATACGAAAGAAAATTAGATGAGTTATACATGCAAAAAAAAAAAAATAACACATCTAATAGTCAATTAGTTAGGTATGAGGGCCTCAAGAAGCCTTGATACTTACACGAAAGAAAATTAGATGATGTTATAGAAATACTAAAGAGGCATGAGAGTCCAAGTTAAGGAATTCCTAGATTCACAAGGGTGCGTATGACTTTTGGTAACGAAAAAGACTATACAAACATTCAATTTTAATCCTTACTTAAAATGAAAACAATTTACTTTATAAAGACTAAGTCTAAGAATGAATAAAAATGAGGATCCTAAAACTTATAGACTACTTAGTCTCTTCAATAATAATTCAAATATTTTCTTTTTATGGATTTTGTGGGTGCAATCCGCTGAAAACCCTCACGAGACAACACTCGTCCTCTAGGGTAACCTAGAGGTTTAACGGCTTGTTGCATGTGCTAAGTGCAATCGTGATTCCTACGAAAGTGAGTTAGGTTAGATTAACTTTTTTTTTCTTTTTCTTTTTTCTTGTTTTTACTCGAGGACGAGCAAAAAGATAAGTGTGGGGGTGTGATTGGTAGTGAAAAGTGCATTTTTATCATCATATTTACCATCACATTTTCATATTTATTCATTTAATTCTGCACATTTATTAATAATTTGTAATTTATTGTGTGCAGGCCTCGAATTATTATTTTAACAATAAATAAAGCTTAAAGAGCCCAAAAGCCCAGATCCAAGCCCATATTTGAAGCCCAAGAGTCAAAGTGCAAATAGCAGTGTAATACCCCTCTCCCGGAATACGTACCTAGCTACGTATTCAGTCTTTCGACCGTATTTTCCGATTTACCTTCCGTATTTGACCGATTTTAATTTCAAATATCGTTTTCCACTATTTTAGATTTTATGTGATTTTCTGGAATTTTCTGGAATTAAAATGGATTTCTTCAAAAACCGGTGTCGGCCAGTACCGCTGACCGATTCCCGAATTTCTATCTTCCAAACTGTTAGGAATTTCTGGGAGGTCCTTTAGACTTTATTGCTTAGAATCATATTTCCTACTTATACTCTTTTTCTGAGATTTTTATAAATTTATGAAAATTCTTTCGGAGTCGGTAAATAACTGATTCCGGGATTTTTAATTAAAAATCTACACAGTATTTCTTCAAACGAATTTCACCATTGGTCTTCAAATATTTTTCTTGATTTTTGGTAAAAATTTCAGACCATTCCGAGATACTTGAATTTCGGGCATTTTTTCAAAAATTGCAAAATTACTTTTCCACCTCATGTGCCACCTCAAATCCCACTCACCCTTCACCTAACACCACTCACTCTCTCTCTCACCCACAGCCGGCCAAGTGGCCAAGGAGAGGACACTCACCTCACCCCCCTTTTTACACAAAACCCCCTCTCATTCCCTTTAATTCCACCCTCTTTGCAAAACCCAAATCCTATATAAGATTTCCCTTTTCACTTTAAACCTTTTTCCTCCTCATTTCTTCACAAGAGAAGAGAAGCTCCACAATCTCCTTCTCCCTCTAGCAAGAACCCTAGCTCCATGAACCCAATCTCTTCATCTCCACCTCAAGGCTTCAAGGACTTCCTCAAGGGCTTCATCTAGGGCTTCCTCAAGGACCTCAACTTCAACCATCATCCTCATCCTTGGATCAAGTCCCAATTAAACCTATCCAAGTGAGTATTTCACTCACCAAGACTTGTATTAGCCCTAGAATACTTGTATCTACACTTCTTGTACACCTAGGTCACCAAAAACCACGAATTGAACCATCAAACACACTTCCAGAAATTCTGATCTGCTCACTGTTCTTCACAGTATTAGTCGACTCATCATAGGAACTAGTCGACTAGAACACTTAGCTGAAACTTAGTTTTTCCGGAAACCCAGTATTAGTCGACTTGCCCCAAATATTAGTCGACTAACAAACTCTCTGGAAACCCATATTGGTCGACTCCTGAATTCACCTAGTCGACTAATCCATCTTGGACCAGAAAACCCAACTTTCTGTATCAGCAGACTTAGTCGACTTAAGTGTCCATTAGTCGACTAGAACTCCCTATTAGTCGACTAACCTTCCTACCCTAGTCGACTAACTTTCCCTGAAACAGAATTCTAACTCTCTGTATCCCAGTATTAGTCGACTAACCCTTACCCCTAGTCGACTAATCCTGACTGTGTGTCATAGTTAATTTCTGTTCTGAATTTGGTTCTTATACTTGATACATGTGTATTATATCTTGCTTGTTCATGCTTCAATACTGGCTCTACATGACCTATTACTGGATGGATGTATCTCTTGTTACCTCATGACTTATTATTGCATATACTCGTTCCATGACATGTTAAACAATAATATCACCACTTGTCATGCCATCTTTTAAAACTAAGCATGATACACTTGACTTTTACATAAAAAGCACCAACTTACATATGGGTCGGGGGAAATATGCGGATATCGATACGTGTTCGTGTTTACAGTGGCTTTTAGGTATATTGTACAATTACTGTTCCGGTCTTACCTGTGGTACTCCAGGGGACCGAGGGGAGTGCTTTCTCCCTTTCCTGTTTACTGTCATGACAAGGGCATACATAAGTCCCTCCTGTTTAGCCTTGCGGCAGGTTCCGTCTTCAAGCAACGGAACAATCCTGGGCCGTGGTCCCGGGTATGCACGGGACCCACTGTAAACATAGTTCGTCGATACAACCGCTGTTTCCAATAACAACCTTGTTTCACTAGGATATGGATCTATGTGCTCTGGGACGCTGGGTCACATAGCTAGATATCACAGTAAGACAAGTAATAATAATAAGACGTTAATTGTAGATTTGTTGCATATGATCTTACCTTATTGAGTTTACATCGCTTGTTATTCGTTGCTATCTATTGTAACTTCATTACCTTTATTCATGATCCTTATGTCACTTGACTATCTTTTATTTGTTATTATAAGTCTTGACCCTTTGGATTTGCATATTCAGATTCCGAGGCCTGGGTCGAAGTGGAGCCATCCACCGAAGATCAGGCTTTCTTTAGTGAGCAGGCAGATTAGCTCCGGTCCTCGTGCCAGACTCTTCCTTTTGGTTCACGGGATCTCCATCCATTTCGTGAGCATTTTTGTATTTTTGGTTATATAGGATTCATTTTGGACTTGGGTTGTGATAAAGGACACTTGTAAAGTGATTTTGCTTATCATAACTTGTATAGCTTTGTATTTATCTTTTGTAAGTTGGCATGTGAATATACCACGCTGTGTGTTGTACTCTGATACTTGTTGTACTTAATGCTTAGCGTATATACGTGGGGGCACCATCTGACCTACGTATATGCGTTGCAGTAACGTTCCCGTATCATTGGGATCGGGGCGTTACAGGTTGGTATCAGAGCCTAGGCTCTCAAACCTAAAAGTACAACCAAGTGGCAAATTCTAGTGATTTGCTAATGCCAACTACAATGTACAAAGTTATATAGTCCTTCTTGACTTCGTCCTTGATTCGATCCTCGTATCCTAAACTCCTTCCCTTTGTTTCCAATTCCAGATCTTATCCCTTTCGGTATGGAGAGACGTTCGGGTCGCAACAATGTCGGGCAAGTACCGAATGGACCCGTAGGAGGAGAGGGTGCTGATATCCTGAGGATCATTCAGACTATGCTGGGAGACCAGCAACAGCAGATGGAGAATCAGCATCAGCAGACTGAGCTCCTCAGGCAGGAGTTGGCAGCCCCGAAGGAGCAGAAGCCGGGGAGCATCTCAGACTTCCGACGGCTACAGCCGGCCGTATTCACGGGAGTCGAGAGGCCATTGGAGGCTGAACAGTGGTTAACAGACACCACCGATCTGCTGAACGCCGCCAGGGTGCCTAAGGAGAACCAAGTGGAGGTTGCAAAGATCCAGCTGAAGGACATAGCCAGGACTTGGTGGCTTGCAGAGGAGGCTCGCTTGAAGAAGCCTATCTCTTGGGATACGTTCTCCAAGAGCTTTTATAACAGGTTCTTTCCCGCCACTGCTCAGAAGGACATGGAGGAGCAGTTCATCAAGCTTCAACAGGGGGATAGATCCGTAGATGAGTATGCTGCAGAATTTCTCAGGTTGAGTCGCTTCGCCCCGTACATGATAGCAGATGAGGAGCAGAGGGCAAGCCGGTTCCAGCAAGGTCTGCAAATGGACATTCAGATGTTCCTAATGCCCCATCATCTGAAGACCTATGCAGAAGTTCTCACCAGCGCTCGAGAGGTGGAGCGTGGGTTTGAGAAGAAGCAAGGAGATCAGAGGAAGGACCAGGCCATGAAGAGGCCGTTTGTACCGGTGGGCAGAGGAGGACCATCCAGAGCAGCGAAGGTCCAGGCCAGGCAACCATTCAGGGCAGTTCCTTACCAGGTGGCTCGACCAGGTCTTATCTGCAATTTCTGCCAGAAGCCAGGACACTCCCAGCAGAATTGCCGGAGGGCAAACGGATGGTGTTTGGTGTGTGGAGCACGAGACCATGCCGTGGAGACCTGTCCGCACAGGAGGATGGGATTTGCTAACCAAACCTTGCCGGCACCTCAAGGGCAGAATGGACAGAGGGCACTACCAGGGCCAGTTGGGCAGAGGCACCAGGGACCAGTGATGAGGAGAGCTCTTCCCCTTCCTCCACCGCATGTTGCTCGCCCAGTGCAGAGAGGAGCCCGGACAGCAGCAGGGCGTGGCAGAGGTCAGGCCTACAACCTGACAGCAGAGGAGGCTGAGGCTTCAGAGGAGGTGATTACAGGTAACATCAGAGTTCATTCTATACCTGTTCTCGCTCTCTTCGATTCGGGTGCATCCCACTGTTATATCTCCGACCATTTTGTGGCTGTTCATTCCATACCTGTTAAGGCTTTAGACCACAAGTGGGAGATAAGTACCGGGAATGGGGTAGTTATATCTTCTAGAGTTTGTGCTGACTGTCCAGTGGAACTTTGTGGGAAGACCTTGGCCATAGATATGCTCGTACTAGACACCAAGGGTACGACGTAATCTTAGGCATGACCTGGCTCAGTCAGTACTATGCGGTGATCGACTGTAGAGGGAGGAAGATCAATTTCAGAATCCCGCATCAGCCGGAGTTCCAGTTTAGTGGAGAGGTGAAGCCTGCTAAGAAGGAGATTCAGATGACCACTTCGGAGGTTCTGAAGGGAGTGCCAGTGTGGGATGAGTTTCCAGAAGTCTTTGCTGAGGTCTCAGGGTTTCCACCGGAAAGGATAATTGAGTTCTCCATTGATACAATTCCAGGAGCAGCTCCTATATCCAAGGCTCCGTACAGGATGGCACCGACAGAGTTGGAGATCTTGAAGAAGCAACTGCAGGAGTATTCGGACAAGGGATTGATTCGGCCAAGCACTTCACCATGGGGAGCTCCAGTGCTCTTGGCGAATAAGAAGGATGGTGGTAAGAGGCTTTGTATTGATTATAGGGAGTTGAACAAGGTCACCATCAAGAACAAGTATCCCTTGCCCCGGATTGATGACTTGTTTGATCAGCTTCATGGAGCCCGTGTGTTTTCTAAGTTAGATTTGCAGTCGGGTTACCATCAGCTGAGGGTGAAGAAGGAGGATGTTCCGAAGACGGCATTCAGGACCCGTTATGGCCACTATGAATTTCTAGTTATGCCTTTCGGAGTCACCAATGCCCCTGCGGTTTTCATGGATTTGATGAATCGAGTGTTCTCCCCTTACCTAGATCAGTTTGTAGTTGTATTCATAGATGACATCCTGATCTATTCAAGGAATGAGAAGGAGCATGCAGAGCACTTGAGGATCGTGTTGCAGACCCTTCAGCAAGAGCAGCTTCATGCCAAGAGGAGCAAGTGTGAATTCTGGTTGGATAGCATAGCTTTCCTTGGACACATAGTTTCAGCAGAAGGAATTTCAGTTGATCCTAGTAAAGTCCAGGCAGTGCAGAATTGGCCAGTTCCGAAGACGGTGACTGAGATAAAGAGCTTTCTTGGGCTAGCCGGATATTACAGGCGCTTTGTCCAGGATTTCTCTAGGATTGCAGCTCCGTTGACCAGGCTCACCAGAAAAGGGGAGAGATACATATGGACAGAAGATTGTGATGCAGCATTTGAGCAGTTGAAGCAGAGGCTTATCACAGCTCCAATCTTGAGGACTCCTTCAGGAAGAGGAGGGATGGTCATTTTCTGTGATGCATCAGGTAAAGGCCTGGGGTGTGTGCTTATGCAACATGATCATGTTATAGCATATGCATCTAGGCAGTTGAAGCCTCATGAGAGGAATTACCCAACTCATGACTTGGAGTTGGCAGCTGTGATATTTGCTTTGAAGATCTGGAGACACTACCTTCTGGGAGACAAAGTGTTGATATACACAGATCACAAGAGCCTCAAGTATATTTTCTCACAGAAGGAGTTGAATATGAGGCAGAGGAGGTGGTTGGAGCTTATGGCGGACTATGATATTGACTTGCAGTATCATCCAGGCAAAGTCAATACCGTTCCTGATGCACTGAGCAGGATGCCAGAGAACAGAGTGCTAGTCCACCTCACGCAGCAGAGGGAGTTGATTCAGGAATTCATCAGATTGGATTTGATGTTAGTGCAAGGAGGTGATAAGGCCGGGTAGTTCATGGCTTTACAGATCCAGTCATCATTGATAGAGGAGATCAAGGAAGCTCAGAAGGAGGACCCCAGATTGCAGACATTCAGAGCTCAGGTGGAGGCTGGATTGAGGACGGATATCTGCATTCATCCAGATGGTGCATTGTATTTTGGAGGTAGACTTTGTGTTCCCAAGGGGAAGTCAGACAGAAGATTTTGGAGGAAGCACACAGTTCAGCTTATTCTATACACCCTGGGGGAAACAAGATGTACCAGGACCTGAAGAAGCACTTTTGGTGGAATGCTATGAAGAGGGAGATAGCCCAGTTTGTTGCCAAGTGCTTGGTTTGCCAGCAGATAAAGATCGAGCATCAGAGACCAGCTGGACTTCTTCAACCTTTGCCGATACCCGAATGGAAGTGGGAGCATATCACCATGGATTTTGTGACGGCATTACCTCGGAGTCCCAGGGGTAATAATGCTGTGTGGGTTGTAGTTGATCGCCTCACCAAGTCAGCTCACTTCATACCATTCAGGGTAGGCCAGTCGACAGAGGTTCTGGCAGATAAGTACATGAAGGAGGTGGTTCGTCTGCATGGAGTTCCAGTTAGTATTGTGTCAGATAGAGACACCAGATTCAGATCTCATTTCTGGGAGAGTCTCCAAGAAAGTCTGGGAACTCGTCTGAAATTCAGTACTTCTTATCATCCTCAGACAGACGGACAATCTGAGAGGACTATCCAGATCCTTGAAGATATGTTGAGGGCTTGCATGATTGACTTTGGGGATCTTGGGAAGACCATCTTCACTTGGCTGAGTTTTCATATAACAACAGCTACCAGGCAAGTATTAAGATGGCACCCTTTGAGGCATTGTATGGTAGGAAGTGCCGATCACCGATTTGTTGGGATGAAGTCGGTGAGAGGAGTCTTTTGGGACCAGAGATTCTGATGCAGACTACAGAGAAAGTCAGGGTTATCAGAAATCATCTCAGGGCTGCTCAGAGTAGGCAGAAGAGTTGGGCAGACACTCGGAGAAGGCCATTGGAGTTTCAGGTTGGAGATCATGTATTCTTGAGGATATCACCTACCAAGGGGGTGATCCGGTTCGGTGCTCGTGGGAAGCTAAGTCCAAGGTATATTGGCCCATTCGAGATCCTGGATCGTGTGGGAGATGTGTCCTATAGATTGGCATTACCGCCATCTTTGGACGGGGTGCATAATGTCTTCCACGTGTCTCAGTTGAGGAAGTATGTCAGGGATGACAGCCATATTCTGGATCATTCCGAGCTGGAGCTACAACCGGATTTATCATACCAAGAACAGCCGTTGGCCATTCTGGATAGGAGTGTCAAGACACTGAAGAACAGAGCTATTCCATTGGTATTGGTGTCTTGGAACAGGCATGCGCCAGGAGAGGCCACTTGGGAACGAGAGGACGTTATCCGGGAGCGTTATCCTCAACTTTTCACATCTTGATTGGGTAAGACTCTTTCCTTCTACTCTTCTCTACCGTTATCTTTCCTTGTATCCATATCTATCTGTTGCCTTTCCTGTTATCTTTCACCTTATGAAATTTCGAGGACGAAATTTTTGTAAGGTGGGTAGATTGTAATACCCCTCTCCCGGAATACGTACCTAGCTACGTATTCAGTCTTTCGACCGTATTTTCCGATTTACCTTCCGTATTTGACCGATTTTAATTTCAAATATCGTTTTCCACTATTTTAGATTTTATGTGATTTTCTGGAATTTTCTGGAATTAAAATGGATTTCTTCAAAAACCGGTGTCGGCCAGTACCGCTGACCGATTCCGAATTTCTATCTTCCAAACTGTTAGGAATTTCTGGAGGTCCTTTAGACTTTATTGCTTAGAATCATATTTCCTACTTATACTCTTTTTCTGAGATTTTTATAATTTATGAAAATTCTTTCGGAGTCGGTAAATAACTGATTCCGGGATTTTTAATTAAAAATCTACACAGTATTTCTTCAAACGAATTTCACCATTGGTCTTCAAATATTTTTCTTGATTTTTGGTAAAAATTTCAGACCATTCCGAGATACTTGAATTTCGGGCATTTTTTCAAAAATTGCAAAATTACTTTTCCACCTCATGTGCCACCTCAAATCCCACTCACCCTTCACCTAACACCACTCACTCTCTCTCTCACCCACAGCCGGCCAAGTGGCCAAGGAGAGGACACTCACCTCACTCCCCTTTTTACACAAAACCCCCTCTCATTCCCTTTAATTCCACCCTCTTTGCAAAACCCCAAATCCTATATAAGATTTCCCTTTTCACTTTAAACCTTTTTCCTCCTCATTTCTTCACAAGAGAAGAGAAGCTCCACAATCTCCTTCTCCCTCTAGCAAGAACCCTAGCTCCATGAACCCAATCTCTTCATCTCCACCTCAAGGCTTCAAGGACTTCCTCAAGGGCTTCATCTAGGGCTTCCTCAAGGACCTCAACTTCAACCATCATCCTCATCCTTGGATCAAGTCCCAATTAAACCTATCCAAGTGAGTATTTCACTCACCAAGACTTGTATTAGCCCTAGAATACTTGTATCTACACTTCTTGTACACCTAGGTCACCAAAACCACGAATTGAACCATCAAACACACTTCCAGAAATTCTGATCTGCTCACTGTTCTTCACATATTACAGTATTAGTCGACTCATCATAGGAACTAGTCGACTAGAACACTTAGCTGAAACTTAGTTTTTCCGGAAAACCCAGTATTAGTCGACTTGCCCCAAATATTAGTCGACTAACAAACTCTCTGGAAACCCATATTGGTCGACTCCTGAATTCACCTAGTCGACTAATCCATCTTGGACCAGAAAACCCAACTTTCTGTATCAGCAGACTTAGTCGACTTAAGTGTCCATTAGTCGACTAGAACTCCCTATTAGTCGACTAACCTTCCTACCCTAGTCGACTAACTTTCCCTGAAACAGAATTCTAACTCTCTGTATCCCAGTATTAGTCGACTAACCCTTACCCCTAGTCGACTAATCCTGACTGTGTGTCATAGTTAATTTCTGTTCTGAATTTGGTTCTTATACTTGATACATGTGTATTATATCTTGCTTGTTCATGCTTCAATACTGGCTCTACATGACCTATTACTGGATGGATGTATCTCTTGTTACCTCATGACTTATTATTGCATATACTCGTTCCATGACATGTTAAACAATAATATCACCACTTGTCATGCCATCTTTTAAACTAAGCATGATACACTTGACTTTTACATAAAAAGCACCAACTTACATATGGGTCGGGGGAAATATGCGGATATCGATACGTGTTCGTGTTTACAGTGGCTTTTAGGTATATTGTACAATTACTGTTCCGGTCTTACCTGTGGTACTCCAGGGACGAGGGGGGGAGTGCTTTCTCCCTTTCCTGTTTACTGTCATGACAAGGGCATACATAAGTCCCTCCTGTTTAGCCTTGCGGCAGGTTCCGTCTTCAAGCAACGGAACAATCCTGGGCCGTGGTCCCGGGTATGCACGGGACCCACTGTAAACATAGTTCGTCGATACAACCGCTGTTTTCAATAACAACCTTGTTTCACTAGGATATGGATCTATGTGCTCTGGGACGCTGGGTCACATAGCTAGATATCACAGTAAGACAAGTAATAATAATAAGACGTTAATTGTAGATTTGTTGCATATGATCTTACCTTATTGAGTTTACATCGCTTGTTATTCGTTGCTATCTATTGTAACTTCATTACCTTTATTCATGATCCTTATGTCACTTGACTATCTTTTATTTGTTATTATATGTCTTGACCCTTTGGATTTGCATATTCAGATTCCGAGGCCTGGGTCGAAGTGGAGCCATCCACCGAAGATCAGGCTTTCTTTAGTGAGCAGGCAGATTAGCTCCGGTCCTCGTGCCAGACTCTTCCTTTTGGTTCACGGGATCTCCATCCATTTCGTGAGCATTTTTGTATTTTTGGTTATATAGGATTCATTTTGGACTTGGGTTGTGATAAAGGACACTTGTAAAGTGATTTTGCTTATCATAACTTGTATAGCTTTGTATTTATCTTTTGTAAGTTGGCATGTGAATATACCACGCTGTGTGTTGTACTCTGATACTTGTTGTACTTAATGCTTAGCGTATATACGTGGGGGCACCATCTGACCTACGTATATGCGTTGCAGTAACGTTCCCGTATCATTGGGATCGGGGCGTTACAAGCAGATTGTCAAAGTGCAAATACACAAAGGGCTAAAGTTGCAATTATCAAAGATGAGGGAAGGATAGAATTCTACCCAACCCTAAACTCTTGCAGGATGTGCATAAAAGCCAAAGATGAGAAGGAAATTCGTTTAAAAGAGATTGAGAGATTACAAAGTCTAGATAACTTAATTTCCAAGTTATATCCATATCCCAATATTTAGAGTCAGGATCGAACTTCCAGAAGCAGGCGCCCAGATGGACGGACCAGGAGAGGCCACGCGCCAAAGCGCGTGGCCAGAAGCCACTAAAGTGCCGCAGAATCGCGGCAAAAGCGCGGCATTCTGGATGAGTTAGAATCCCAGATTTCGTGGGCAAGTTCATCCAGGACTCCTCTGCCTTCTGCACCTATAAATACCCCTGCAGTGCAACGTACAGAGCGTCCAGCGAAGAGCCAAGGGCCAAAAGCTAGGGTTTAGGTTTTAGGTTAGATTTTATTTTCATTTTGTAATTTTGTAACTGAGAGTGGAGATGCTTTCATGGAGGAAGGAATCATACTTGTACTGAGGTGACATCGGTGTAAGTTTTTTATTTTCCCCATTGTTAATAAAAATCTGCTCGAGGTTGGTTTGTTTTTATTCTTGTTTCATTGTTTCTTTATTCTCGCTTTATCTTTGTTTTTTCTAATCTTGTTCTATGTCAATGTTTCTCTCTGATGACTTGCAATCCGTGAGATCCGATTGCTTCGAGACTGCCTAGCCAACGAAGATCCCTTGATGGCTTATGGCGACGAACATCCTATACGCCATACTTGCAAATCTTCTGAGAAAAAGTAAGTCGTCGCAAAAGGATCGAAGGTAAGTAGGACTGAAGAGGTAGGTGTGTATTTTATAGTCTTTTCCTTTTCTTTTCTTTTCTTTTTTGTAGATTAAATCCACATCTTCCACAATTCTTTTCTTCACTTCATTGTAAATACCATCCATTGTAAATACCACTACTAATAATAAAAAGATAAAAAAAAAGAGATAACTTGCTTAACGCTTCCATCGCAGTCCCTCCCTGAGGATCACGACCCGCATAGCCCTGCTACCGCGGATTAGAACTGAAACTTGCACATCTATTTTTAAAACTAAAATACCATCTTTTGTGTGCAGGAAATTTCAGTCAACCAAGAGCCAACGCGGCACCTCAACCCATTCAAGGGAATCTAGAGGAGCTTGTCCAGAGCCCTGCAAAGGGAATTCGGCAACACTCTTGTGTTATACATAAGTGTTTAATTAAAAGAAGTTTTATTTGGTCATCTTAGTTTTAATTCCGCATCATTTGTTCGTAAGTGACCATTAGATTAGCCATCACCTACTCACCCCCCCTCTAGGTGACTTACACCTGTTTGATAAATAGGGTTTGCTAAATTCAGGCCTGAAACCTTCGATCTGAGTTGAAATTTTTCTTAGTCTACAGCCTCAGACGCGAGCTCTATATGGAAAGCTCGCGGTCCAGGTGCAAAAGTCCATTATACTCGCGTCCAGAAGATTTTGAGTCAGAATTTTCTAAATGGCGCAACTTCCAAAAGATGGGTGCACCAGTTAGACTTCAGGAGAGGTCAAGAAGATGAATCTCTTTAAGAGATATCAAAACTGAAACTCAGTTGGGCTGAAAATTTCATGGCAAAACCAGGAAGTCATACCCGCAGAAACACCCATTAAGGGTTGAACTTTCTGCATCAAGGCACGGACGTAAAAGGTGCTCAAGGAGATGCTTTTTGATCTTGAAATTACTTGACAGTGATAATCTTTTGGAGAGATTAAACAGAAGTATGAAAGCTCTGGGTCATCATCGTCCATGGAGGCAAGTCCTAGGTAAAGTCCTTGAAGGGAGAAGGTGAATCCCTCAGAGCACTCGCTCTCAAAGGAAAGCAGTCTAAGTAATGGACTGCTAAAAGGAGAGGGTGAGGCCTATTTATAGGCAACCCATAAAGCCTGTAATTAATGGCTCGCTAATCAGAACCGTCAGCCTTATTTCCCGTACGAATGTCAAAGCCTAATAAAGGGCTGACGCGTGGATTGTCGCTTCGGGAAGCATCGAAGACGCAAGTCTCCAACCACCAGCGCCGATTTGGCATTTAAAAGCATTAATGCCTAAACCCAATGAAGGGCTGACGCGTAGACTGCCGCTTCGGGAAACATCGGATGATGCGAGTCCCCAATCGACAACGTCGACTTGATGTTTAAAGATCTAAGAAAATCTTTATGACAAGCTGCATGTAACGCCTGGGGAGTTGCACTAAACGCAAGCCCGAAAGCCGCGTCCAGGAACTGGCGTCCCTTTGTGAATTCAAAAACGGCGACTGCGTCTCTCGAAGCGGTTCAGAGCTGCGTCCCCTCAGCAAAAAGGGACCCATTCTGGGGGTCGCATATTGAAATCATATAAAATTGGAAAGCTGCGTCCCGAGGCTTGTGTCTACAACAGAGAAGGCCTGTGTCATTCACAGGTATCACAGGTATCCTAGAGCTGTGTCTACATTGCAAGACGACAATTGTGTTCCTATCTTAAACTCAATATAATTTGAGTTTGCACTGAGTCAAGGATCTAGAGACATGCCTCCACTAAGACAGTGTCGCATCCTCATATTTATGCGTCAGCCTTGGAGGAGTATAAAACTGCGTCCTCACTTCATCCTGAAATTCTGCATCTGGATAGAAGTAAGGGCTGCGTCCCAGGAGCTGCATCCTTCCATAACCAAAGCCGCGTCTCAATTTGCAAGTCACAGTTGCGTTTCTTTAAACTGCGTCTCTACTACAAATTAGAGCCGCGTTTGACAAACTCAGTTCAGCCTGAGTTTATTATTCAGAGACAGTCAAGGATCACAACCAAAGACTGTCACCAAGAAATTAAATTCATCTACAGTGGAACAATGAAGATGGAGCAAAATTTTAAAGGCTTTTATTATTTGGGCCAAAAATGATAAAATTGATACAAACACTCTTGATGAATAGAGTGTTCTTCTCTTTGCCAAAAAAAGGGGGGAGGCTAATAATCCTGATTCGCCAAAGAACGGATTTGTTCTCGGAGGCGATATATCTCGTGCTGACGCGCTTTCTCAGCCTCCATGATAGCTTGGACCCGCAACTCCTCCTCAGATAAGAATTTTCTCGCAGCCAGCTGCGCTCGTAGAGATTCCAATCTGGAGGAATGAGTGGAGAGGTTTTCTTCAACCTGCGTCCTGACAGCTTCCAGCTCTTACAGCTTCTTCCTGGCAGTGGCAAGCTTCTGCTCATTGATTGCAATCAAGGCCTCTGCCTTGGCTATGGTGGCCCGAGCAATGATAATAACCTGCTCTGCGCTCTGCATGATGAGTTCAAATTCTCTTGAATCGCCAATCAGCCTTTGATGGTTAGCCTGGAAATGTTGGAGATGGCGGGTCTCTTCAGCTATTTGTTCCTCCATCTCCTTCCGCTCTTATTCTTGAGCAGCCAGAAGCCTATTCAGGGTTGCCCGGGCTTCGTGTACTGAACCAGCGTCTTCCAGAGACTTAAGCTCTTTCAAGTCACTTCCCAACTGCTCTACCAGCATCAGGCATGCCCTAGCCTGCGAAGGACCTCCAGTATGACCAATGTTCTCGATCAGATTTTCGAGAAGCACTCGGGCAAATTCGAAAGAACTGCCCCCATAAAGGATGAGGTCAATGCATGATCGCATGGAAGCAAAGAACTGCTGCACCATTTGACGTGTCAGTTCTTCCATGATATTGTTGGCCCAAAAGCCATTTAGCCCTATATCTTGTTGGATATTTTGATGATAACAAACCATATTTAGTTATGTATTTAACAATTTTGTTTTAAAGTATTTCAGGTAAAACAAGTTGATTTGAGGCTCCGATATCAAGACTCACAAGTTTGGACGCCGCTTAAAGATGTGCATTCCCAAGCTAAGCACATTAGGAAGCTTCGGGATCAAGACATGAAGAAAAGACCTAGTCAAGATCAAGACAATGAAAAAGTCCAAGATTTGTATTTTTTACTTTTCTTTTAGACTTCTTGTCAAACCTAGATGTTAGAAGTAGAGTTATGGGATTGTCACTCACACACACTTTAGTTTGATTCATGGCGTCAAAAACAATTTCTATTTCCAACTTAGTTTTAGAGTTAACATGTTTTGAAAAATTGTTTTAGAAACTTTAAGTTTTGGAAAAACCAACTTTTAGAAAAACAAGTTTTTATCAAGAGAACTTTATCAAAATGTTTTAACATGTTAGGGTAGTGACATATGGTCATACTCCTATTTTTACAAGGTCCAAACCCCAAACCACAAGACCTAAACAAAAGACCCAAGTTCTGGTTTCTGCAGTTCTGATTTTTCAGAACTGACAGGAGCCGGTCGACCGTCCGGATTGACCGACGTGCACGCTGTGCATGTGTGTACGTTGGCCGACTGCTCGGGTCGACCGGGGCACTTACAGTGCTCTCTGTTTGTTCGGGTCGACCGGGGCGGTCGACCGTTGTCCCCCAACGGTCAGAAATATGACCGTTGGCGGTCGACCGGCCCGGTCGACCGGCAGCTGTCAGAAATTCTGACAGACTCCAACAGCTCTATTTTCTGACAGATTTTGTTGGGATCTCACCCCAACGAATTTCTCTGGCTGTCTTACCCTGTTTTTTAACCCCTATAAATAGTGGGTCACTTCAACATGAAAAGACACCAATTTTTACACAACAATTTTCACATCAATTCTTTCAAGCTTTCATTTGAGAAAAGATTTTCAAAGCCAAAATTTTCATACACCCTTTTGAAGCCTTTACCTCTACATCACTCTAGATATTTGCACTACACAATCCCAAATTCTACATCTACATATTGGTTATAGGATTGTGCTAAGTGAGCGATTTTCGATCAAGTGTGATCATTTTCTTCTTGTGTGAAGTTGTAGAGGCATCGGCCTCAAGGCGAGCTAGTGTGCTCCGGGTGGTGTTGCGGCATCACAAGAGATAGGATAAGTGTGTCCTTGTATTGGCGATCCGTGGGATCAACAATAGTGGAAATCCTTCAAGTGTGAAGGCGGGGACGTAGAGCATGGCTCGAACCTCGGAAACATATACTTGTGTTTGCGTTTGCTCGAATTTTCTCTAAACTCAAACTCCTTTATTTCTTGCACTATTTGTTGTGTTATTGCTAGTATTTTAATTTGAAGCAATTTGTCAAGTAGAATTTTTAATTCCGCATTGTTGCCTATATTTCATATAGCCATCACCTATTCACCCCCCTCTAGGTGATTTCAGATATCACCGGCTGGGGAGAATTCTGCTGATGTGCTCCCAGATCCCCTTTCTATCACAGGGCGAGGGATGAGAATCAATTCGTCCCGTGCAGGAGTAGGGTCAATGACAGGTGCGACAGAAGCTGAGATGGTTGCCGGCACTTCTGGCGCAGTTACTGTCGTAGCAGCCTCCATGGCGACTGAAATAGCAGCGAACCTGACCTCTTCGGAGCCCTCGGTTGAGGCTTGAATTGTACTGCCTTTTGGGTCAACGCTGGCCGCAAGATCCTCTGCCTGAGCTCCCTCAGCGCTCTCTGCAAATCATCAAAATGTCAACTATGACAGTAAAAGGAAGATATTCGAAGTCTCAATATTTTCTTACCAAGCTGAGGATTCAAAGACGGCGAATTCCTGGGCGAATCTTGTAGGGTTGAGGTCTCCCTGACTTCAATAATTTTCCCTCTCTTGAGGCATTTCAGTAGCAGGAGCCTCAACATCCTCCTGCTGGGCCAGCTCTTGTATCATTTCCTCGATATGAGAGGAGGTCGCAGCCTCACTGTCCACGGTCAGCCCTGCAGCATAAAGTTAAAGGGAAAACGTCAGAACCTTTCCCTAGCTAAAAGGGAAACCGGGTCAAAAAGACAAAGAGAGTACCTTCAGCAGGAGCAATTGTTGCTATTGGCGACACCGTCACCGGATCACCCCATATATTTCTTTCTCCGAAATATGTGAGAATTTACTCGGATCTGGAAGAGTGGGTTCATCGCCAAATTGACTTCATCGCCTGAATAATATTCATCCTCCTCGGACGATGAAGACGACAGCGCAACACAAGAGGCCTCGGCAATCGAGACCTTACCATCAAGTACCCCGGTGGTGGGACCGGGGTCAACTACCCGCGAGCTGGGCATCAATACAGCAGGAGACCCAGGCTGTTGTGCCTCATCTCTCCTCTCTTGAGCTGAAAAGGACCCTGGCTGAGTTGAGACCCCTGAAATCTCAACATCATCCCTTCCCACCAGGTCAGCCTCAAGTTGCTCAGCCTCATCAGTTGCAGTGGGATCATCAGCAAGCTCCCCTTCTTCTAAAATCACGGGGCCCCTGCTGCGCAATCCACGAGGGCGAACAAGGGGGGTTTCATCTTCCTCCTCCTCTTCCTCCCTCTGCCACTCAATATCGGAAGGGGCGGCCTCAGGCATTGAAGTTTCAGCCCCTGAGTCTTTCCTGGCCTTCTTCGGGCCAGGCTCAGCCTGAAGAGTAGCGCCATGAGGACGTTTGGGCACCGCCCGTCGATGCCTTCTAGCAGGCTGCTCCCTAGGTGCTGCTGCCCTCGGCTCCATCCCTATCTCCCCTCTGGCTTCTTTCTTAGCTGCCTGGTATTCATCGATACCTCGCATGCGCTTGTTGGATGCCAATTTCTCCTCATAGGACGCATTAATGCTCTTAATGCATGAGCGCTCCATTGAGTAGCCAGGCATCTTACTAGCCTGGGAATACTAGGTGCAGAAACTAAGGCTTGCGCAACAGTTTGGCGTCTTGTGAGGCAAGCTGAAAAGAGCCTTTGTCCCCCCAGCCACGCTGTAATACCAGGCCCGAGCACCTTCAAATAAATTTCCACTAAAGGCGAGTTGGGCGTTAGGGTTGCCGACATATAGTTGGTCATAGTCGAATTGTCAGGCAAAACGATTCGGCATATAAGGCTCAATCGTGCACGAGTTCCCTTGCCGAAAGAGCAGATACCCGGGCCGAATATTGATAAGCCACCAGAAGACTCCTGATGGCAGCCTAGTGAAGTCCTCCGGACCCACAATGTCGGCAAATTTATCCCCATAAGCAGCATCGATAATCTCAGGGAAGCAGCGTTTGAGATGGTAATTCGAACGTTCAGAATACATTTTCGAATGTAGAACAAGTAGTTGTTAGACCAGCTCGAGCTCTCCAGCCGCTGCACAAAAGGGACAAACCCCTCGGATCGAGACACTGACGTCATCAGTGAGGGGCAGTGCATAACGTACCAAGCCATTAGGTACATGTAGGGAAGCTCGATCCGAGGGTTGGGAGTCTTTACTCTCGGCCTCCCCTCCGAGTCAACCTCCGGTCTATCTTGGGAGTCGACGATGGCCTCCACTTTACACAGGCTCTGAGTCAGGGCCCGCAACCCACTTTGGATTCCGGCCACCATTGCCGGAAGGAGAGCGATGGACTTGCCATAGGCCAACAGGACCGCCGGGTACACCACATCGGCAATAATTACTTCATGTGGCAGTATTGGCACTACGCAGCGCTTTAGCCACAGCATGAGGAAGCCCGCCAGTAATGTTCGCTTAGAAATGGGGACCCGGGCTTAATGATGGAAACTTTCAAAAACCATATCAGGTTTGAAAGTGTCTTCATTCGACTCTGTGGTATAAGAACTCACAGAGGCATCGATCCTCTCGGCGATTTCTTCGTCGGAGCTGGGAGCTAGAATGGTCACTGAGTGATCTTTCTCAGTTATACCATTAAACAGGTAGCTCGCCCCAGACATCTGCTTAACTCTCCTAGTCCTCCAGGAGGTTATTTGACCGCAGATGTGGAAGTGACACAACACTTCCCAGTACGTCTCATATATCTGGGGGCACTCTTTCCTCAAAAGATGAAGCTCCTCAGAAGTGGGAACATATTCTTCATAGGGGGCGTCTCCCATGACTAGCCCCGAACTTCATACAGCTCATGCAGGGCGAGCCCCATTTCTCCCGACTGGGGTGAAGAATGTCCCCGTCAAAGGGTTGTAGTGCTCCAGGATCCCATAAAAATTGTGGGAACTTTGTGGGATGCCATACTTGTAATACCCCGTTCCCGGAATACGTACTTAGTTGCGTACTCAGTTTTTCGACCGTATTTTTCGATTTACTTTCCGTATTTGACCGATTTTAATTTTAAATATTATTTTCCAATATAATCTATTTTATATGATTTTCTGGAATTTTCTAGAAATAAAAGGAATTTCTTCAAAACCGGTGTCGACCAGTGCCACTGATCGATCTCCGAATTTTTATCTTACAAACTGTTTAGAATTTCTAAAAGATTCTTTAGACATTTCTTCTTAGAATTATATTTACTACTTAAATACTTTTCTGAAGATTTTACGAATTTATGGATTTTCCGCCGGAGTCGGTAGGTAACTGGTTCCGGGATCTTTAGATTTAAAACTATAAAGTATTTCTTAAAACGGATTTCACTATTGTTCTTATATAATATTATGGATTTTTATATTTATTTCGGGTGGTTCCGTGATACTTGATTTCGGGACGTATCCGGTATTTTCCCGAAAGATTTCCGCATTCACGACTTTAACCGGGAATCCGTGTTTCCAATATTTTCATTGTTGGAGTTAGAGAAAATATCTTCTCTTTTCCAATTCATTTCCTTTTCCTATTTCCTTTCCCTTTAATTCTCCACCACACATCCCTTACTTCACCCTTAAGCTTTGCCACCTCATCACTTCCACCTCACCCTTCCACACACTTCCTTTAATCTCCACCACACATTTCCTCCACCTCACCCCACACATGGCAAGCTCCTATTGGCTAGAGAGAACACCTCACCCTCTCTTTGGCACACTTTGATTGGCCAAGAATTTCCCTTTTACACAAAACCCCTCTATATTATTTAATTACTTCTCCTTTACAAATTCAAACCCTATTTAAACAAATCCCTTACACTTTTAATTCTTTTCTTCACTTCATCAAGAAACCAACCTTTGCAAATCCCTCTCCTTCTCTAAAGCAAACCCTAGGTTCCTCTCCATCTCAAGCAACTTGGTTTAAGGATCGTCCGCGATATCGTCAAGGATCGCGTTGGTGCTTTTCATCGAATTCCATCTCTTCGGGACTCGTAAAAGCCCCAAACAACCGATCGAAGTGAGTATCTTTACTCACCAAGATTTGTTTCATTTCTAGTATATTCGTGCCTCTATATTTTGTGTACACATGTCATCAAAATCATATTTTTAGTCATTAAAAACAACCACCACAAAATCTGGATTTTTTTAGTCAGACCACAGCCTATTTCAGAACTCCGGTCGACCGGCCCAAGGAGGGCAGTCGACCGATGTGCACAATCGTGCACAAAATTGAATAGGCGGTCGACCGGTTCACCAACCAGTCGACTGGCATAGGAGACCTGGAGCTCACGCACTTTGCCCAGTCGACCGGCAGTCGACCGGTACCCGACCGCCCTTGTAACCCCAGTCGACCGGCAGTCGACCGGGACTCGACCGCCCAACCTGGAGCTCACGGCCTTAAATCGGTCGACCGGTCACATGACCCAGTCGACCGATAAGCCTGTTTTGGGTTATAAATTGCTGATTCCTTTCTTTTCTAGAATTGGATCCTTTTGTTGATACATGTGTTATATGTAATCATTGTTTATGCGTCGTAACTGTTACCACATGACATATTACTTGATAGACATCAACCACTTGTCAATTCCTTAAACTTGATAGTTTTAGGTTTCCTTTTAACACATGTATATCACCTGACATGCTAGACCATTTTGTTAGGCTATGACTGGCCCTGATCATGATTTATTTCTTGTGACATATCACCACTTGTCATGCTATCTCTTGACACCAAGCATGATACACTGATTCTTATAATTATCACGATGAAGGGAATGTAGCACCTGATTACTGTTATGTACTGATTACTGTTATGGACTGAATATGTACTGATGACTTGTTATATTCCTGCTCTTTCCCTAAATCTGATAATTATGATTAATGAGATGCAACTTATGTGGGTATGGGGGAAGTGATGGATGCCGGAATGATACCTTGCTTATAGTGGACGGATATAGTATATATATATATATGTATATATATTATATACGCAATGGTGTAAGTGACTATGGCATTACTGAATATGGCATTGAATATGGCTAACCGGTTCCAGGTGTATGGAAACCACTATAAGAAGTGTTATCAGTTCTCCATCTACTTCCGGTAACGACCCTCGACTTTCTTATATATGGATGTATGTGTGTGAGATGTACACTCAACCACATACCTAGATATATGAGTTAGACGAGTAATAATAATAATAATGAGAATAATAGTAGACG
Organism: Agave tequilana; assembly: GCA_038442645.1. Classification (NCBI taxonomy): domain Eukaryota; kingdom Viridiplantae; phylum Streptophyta; class Magnoliopsida; order Asparagales; family Asparagaceae; genus Agave; species Agave tequilana. Next base: position 94,521 of record JAVJIF010010545.1, on the reverse strand, counting down.
TTACCTATTATGATTCTATGTCATGTTTCCTGTTATAGTTTCCGTCACGAGTACTTGTTATGATATCCGTCTTAGTTCCGGTTATGACTTATGGTACACGTATCATGGATCTTTACGATTACTGTTATGTATTCCTGTCTTGATCATAGTATGATTTGCATTTCTGATTCTATACGCTTGGATATTCTGTGGCATGAGATAACGGTATATATATGAGGGTTTTCCTTGTTTGGATTATTCCTTCGATGTACTAGTCTCATGGGACAGTGACCTAAGTGTATAAAATCACTTTTGCTAACTAACTATCAGCTTTACTTAGATTTCCTGTTCCATGATGATTATGACGTTATATACCATACTTGTGTTCTAATCCTATATTATCGTCTTAGCCATTTGGCTGTTTTATTGTTCATATGTCTTGATTCCTTGGATTCGCATATTCAGATTTAGAAGCTGGATTGTAGTGGAGCTGTCTACTGTAGATCGAGCCTTCCTTGTGAGCTGATCGTCTAGCTCCAGTTCCTCGTGCCAGACTCCTCGCTCTTCCCTCACGAGTTCTCCTTTCTACTTGTGAGCTTTTGTATACATCTTGTATATTTTCCTTTTGGACTTGTATTATGATGTAATACACATGTAGAGTGTAATACTTTATAATATCATGTATAACTTTGTATATGTACCTTTTATGTTGGCATATCTGTATGAATACCACGCTTTGTGTGTACTCTGATTTCCTTGTTGTACTTTTATGCTTAGCGTATATACGTGGGGACTTCTTCTGACCTACGTATATACGTTGCAGTGACGTCCCCGTATCTGAGAAATCGGGGCGTTACAATACTGCACAGCCCTGACCGCATGACGCAATCCCACTTGTTCCAACAGACCTCCGAGTTCAGCGAGGACAAAGCCCACCATCTTTCCCCACCAGGCTTTGTCGGAGGAATGGACCCACCCGAGCGGGCGGAAGTCACCTGGAAAATCACCCCTTACCTTCATGAATTGATTGATAAAGGTGGTGCTGAGCTGAGGGTTTCCCCTACTGGGTACTCAGACCTGAGTAATCTAGGAAACAAGCCAAAAACTTCCTTCCTGTGTCCGCCAGGGTGTACCTTCTTGGCGCCCAGTATACCAAGAGAGACACTAGGACAGATCGGGTAAGCTCTCATTCCATTGCCCGGTGACAGATGATTGTAGTGAAAAGTGCATTTTTATCATCATATTTACCATCACATTTTCATATTTATTCATTTAATTCTGCACATTTATTATAATTTGTAATTTATTGTGTGCAGGCCTCGAATTATTATTTTAACAATAAATAAAGCTTAAAGAGCCCAAAGCCCAGATCCAAGCCCATATTTGAAGCCCAAGAGTCAAAGTGCAAAGATCAGATTGTCAAAGTGCAAATATACAAGGGCTAAAGTTGCAATTATTGAAGATGAGGGAAGGATAGAATTCTACCCAACCCTAAACTCTTGCAGGATGAGCATAAAAGCCAAAGATGAGAAGGAAATTCGTTTAAAAGAGATTGGGAGAATACAAAATCTAGATAACTTGATTTCCAAGTTATCCATCCCAATATCCAATATGAAGAGCCAGGATCATACTTCTAGAAGCAGGCGCCCACATGGACGGACCAGGTGAGGCACGCGCCAAAGCGCGTGGCAGATTCCACAAAAATGCCGCAAATCCGCGGCAAATCCGCGGCACTTTGATCTCATCTGGATACCAGATTTCGTGGGCTACTTCATCCGGGACTCTACTTCCTTCTGCACCTATAAATACCCCTGCAGTGCAACGTACAGGGTCGTCCAGAGAAGAGCCAAGGGCCAAAGTTAGGTTTTTTAGGTTTTCTTTCCACCTATGTATATTTTTTATTCTTTTTGTAAAAGCTGAGAGGAGATGATGTATTCATGGAGGAAGGGATCTGCTTGTACTGATGGTGACAGTCGGTGTAAGTGTTATTTTTTCACCATTGTTTAATAATCGAATCAAGGCTTGTTTTATTTTATTCTTGTATTATTCTAGTTTCTTTTATTCTTATTTAATCTTGTATCTACTTTCTTCTATTTGTTCTCTAATGTCTTGCCCACCATGAGATCCAACTGCTTCGAGAATACCTAGCCGAAGAAGGAACCTTGACGGCCCAATGGCGATGAACAGGTCTTCATAGCTTGTTTTTCATTTCGTAGAGTAGATTAAGAAGGCGGACGATCCCATAAGCCGTGCTTGTACACCTTCCAAGAAAAGGGAAATCATCGCAACGGTTCAAACGGCAAGCAGACTAAAGAGATAAGTTTTCTTTCTTTTTCTTTTCTTTTCTTTTTTGTAGATTAAATACAACTCATCTCCATATTTTTTTCTACCACCCATTGTAAATACCACTTCCTTTCTAACTTAACAAATAAAATAAAAACTTTAGAGAAACTTGCTTAACGCTTCCATCGCAGTCCCTCCCTGAGGATCACGACCCGCATAGCCCTGCTACCGCGGATTAGAACTGAGACTTGCACATCTATTCTTAAAACTAACATATAATATTTTGTGTGCAGGAAAAATCAGTCAACAAATTGGCGCCGTTGCCGGGGAGGGACGGTAAGTTTATCTCTAAAACAAAATTTTAATTTTTAACTAATTCTTTATTCTTTTCTGTTTGCAGGTTTGGAGAACAGGAAACAGAAACATAGCAGCAGCAGTGGACATATTGCTATTCTGTGCCTCTGCCCTCGAAGGCAGAGCACCAGAACCCACTGTTTTGCCGCGGATCCACGGCCAGAGCCGCGGAAACGCGGCAACAGTGGTGAATTACTGATCCAATTTTTTGCAGGGTGCTTCAAGTTAAAAATTCTACTTTCTGCTTTGTTCTGATTTGTTCTGTGATATACCTGTAAATTGCTAATAATTCAACAGTAAATTATTGGTTGTTAAAAATAAATTTGATTAGACGTTTGCATATTAGGCACGTGTCTTTTCAATTATTTTTATTTACTGTTGAAGAGTGCTGGAGACGCAAGGTACGTACGCATTGCATGTAGAATAGGATTCATCTCTTGGTTGATCTTCTGCTTTGAGTGATTCTTATCTATTTATCTTGTACACTTGCACTAATTCATCTTAAGGGCATAACCTATAAATAAGATAAGGTGGGGATTTCATCACCCTTCCTTAGCCCAAAATCATATCCCGAACCAAGCCTAACATAAAAATTAGTAGACGTTGGCCCTAGGGACACTCGGACTCAATTAGGAGATTATCCTAAGGGGAACGGTGTTGGAAGTTGACTCCTGCCAAATCAGTGTCTAGGAAGGGGATTGAGGCCGAAAGCCCGAAGTGTGGTGGTTATTTAATTAAGGAACGTCTTTGACGGAAAACCTCCCACCACTCTTGCCCCGACCTGGCTGATTAACTTGTGGTCAAAGTCTACACCCTACCTCCCGTGGACAGTCTAACCAGTTAGGAGTCGTCTAGGTCTAGGTCTACCCTAACTTAGGTTAGAAATTTTTCTTTTTTGTTTGTTTGTTTTTTTTTTTTTTTGTTTGCTTTGTGTGATATGGCCTATAACAATAATTTTTTCAATTTTAATGAGGATCCATATTATACACCAACCTCTTTTTCGGATATTACCAACCCGGCATATCATAACTCTAACCAACCTAGTGTGCCAGATTGGTCTTATCCGAATCATTACATGCCCCAGTCCCAATACTATGAACAAGATTGGAATAATCATCACTACTCTTCACAGAGTCAATGGGAATTCAACACCCCTGAGCCATATGGTCAACCACCTGTTCAACCATTATCTTCATATACGTCTTTTCCCACATCACCAAGGTTTCAGTCCTCCATTGATCTATTCGATGTGTTAGAAGAAAAAGTGGATCGGTTGCAAGATACAATGAATGATCAAATTTCTAGACTTTCAAACATTCTTGAGCATCTTGATAGGAACCAAGAATCATTCTGTTTAGAAGACCTTGATCAAAATTCAATTTCATCACACCAATATGAACTTGCTCAATCCCAATCCTTGGACAAATTGGCTAGTTTTAATTTCAATGAGATTGAATTAGACTATGAATGTGAACCCGATCCCCAACTTTGCGATTCAGTTTCCATCTTCGAATCTATGTTGACTCCAGTATCCTTACCCAATTTGGACCAATTTTCTGAGCCAACATTTATTCCCATACCCATAGATCATGAAATTGAATCACCCATTTTTGATGATCATATTGAACTTGACCAATTGTGCAATTTTGAAAGTCCCATGGAAAAATTGGCAAGTTCCCATTTTTATGAGATTGAAACTAATGAGATATGTGACCTAGATTCCCAATCTATGATCAAGTTCAAATTCTCGAATCATTATTGACTCCTGTTTTGTTACCCGACTTAGGTAATATTTTAAAGTCAGTTTTGATTCCCACACCTATCATTCCTGAACTTGAATCACCAACATTGAGTCACATTCCATTGTGGGAAAATGATTATAGACTTGAGTTTCAATTTCTTGACTTGGACCTACCTCTTGATCCTAGCCCGACTCCTGAACCTTTACTTGATTTAAGTTTCTTTCCTGAGTCGGTATTAGATCCTGAACCTATCATTCTTGAGTCCAAGTCAACCATTTTACCAAGTCACATTCTTTTGTTGGACATGGGTATAGACCATGACTCTGTGATGATTTTCCAGGACTGGTCATGTAAAGGGAGTAAGTTTCACGAGAGGATCTTCCATGATCCTATTCATTCTGGGTACTGTAAATATGTAAATAAAAAAGAGGTCAATAAAGGTAGGTCCCGTGAACTACCACGTTATCTTGTTTGGGCCGCATTTCGTGGACCAATTAGACCACCTCCGGAACCACCACCCTAAGGTAACTTCCGCCTTCCCTTGTTCTGTTTCATGCATAATGCATTCATTCATACATTAAGGACAATGCATGAGATAAGTGTGGGGGTGGGCTTTACTAACATACTAACATAAGTAGACACTAACAAAATTTGCTAATAAAAAAAAAATTTTAAAAAAAAAATGTTATAAAAAGGAAATATTTTGACTTATTTTTTGAAAGAAATCTAAGTTAGTTTTAAGGATTAGGAAAATCATGATTAGGATTTCTAAAAACTTGGTCAAAATAAATAAATTGTTTAAATTTTAGGTATAGGAGGAGAAATTGAATAAATAATTAGTCTTGATTTTTACCTTAATGAAATGTGCATACCAAATGCATATCTAGGATTCTAAGACAAAGACCTTGTGCCTCATAAAAAAAAAGAAAAAAAAAAGAAAAAAAATCACCAATTAAGCTGATACATGTGCCTCAAGAAGCATAAGTATTCATGCCTAAAGGTGAGTAAATAAAATAAAGTCCTTAGTTTTGGGGCTAGTTCACTCGAATTTGAGTCCGCGGGTGTTTTCTCACCTGGTGCCCTAAAGCCAACCGGTTTGGGAGTCATCGACTTTAAGTTCGTTACATGGGTGGATTAGAAAGCCTAAGAAGACTAAGAAATATAATATATGTATTAACACATCTAATAATCAATTAGTTAGGTATGAGGGCCTCAAGAAGCCTTGATGCTTACACGAAAGAAAATTAGATGCGTTATACATATTAAAAAAAAAATAAAAAAAAAGAAAAAAATATATATAAAGAGGCATTAGAGTCCAAGTTAAGGAATTCCTAGTAAAAACATAAGGATGCATATGATTTTTGGTAGCGAAAAAGACTATATTAGAAATTCAATTTTAATTCTTACCTAAAATGGAAAACAATTAACTTTATTAAGACTAAGTTTAAAGAATGAATAAAAATGAGGATCCTAAAACTTATAGACTACTTAGTCTCTTCAATAATAATTCAAATATTTTCCTTTTATGGATTTTGTGGGTGCAATCCGCTGAAAACCCTCACGAGACAACACTCGTCCTCTAGGGTAACCTAGAGGTTTAACGGCTTGTTGCACGTGCTAAGTGCAACCGTGATTCCTACGAAAGTGAGTTAGGTTAGATTAACTTTTCATTTCTTTTTCTTTTTCTTTGTTTTTACTCGAGGACGAGCAAAAAGATAAGTGTGGGGGTGTGATTGGTAGTGAAAAGTGCATTTTTATCATCATATTTACCATCACATTTTCATATTTATTCATTTAATTCTGCACATTTATTAATATTTGTAATTTATTGTGTGCAGGCCTCGAATTATTATTTTAACAATAAATAAAGCTTAAAGAGCCCAAAGCCCAGATCCAAGCCCATATTTGAAGCCCAAGAGTCAAAGTGCAAAGATCAGATTGTCAAAGTGCAAATATACAAGGGCTAAAGTTGCAATTATTGAAGATGAGGGAAGGATAGAATTCTACCCAACCCTAAACTCTTGCAGGATGAGCATAAAAGCCAAAGATGAGAAGGAAATTCGTTTAAAAGAGATTGGGAGAATACAAAATCTAGATAACTTGATTTCCAAGTTATATCCATATCCCAATATGAAGCCAGGATCATACTTCTAGAAGCAGGCGCCCACATGGACGGACCAGGTGAGGCCACGCGCCAAAGCGCGTGGCCAGATTCCACAAAAATGCCGCAAATCCGGGCAAATCCGCGGCACTTTGATCTCATCTGGATACCAGATTTCGTGGCTACTTCATCCGGGACTCTACTTCCTTCTGCACCTATAAATACCCCCTGCAGTGCAACGTACAGGGTCGTCCAGAGAAGAGCCAAGGGCCAAAGTTAGGGTTTTTAGGTTTTCTTTCCACCTATGTATATTTTTTATTCTTTTTGTAAAAGCTGAGAGGAGATGATGTATTCATGGAGGAAGGGATCTGCTTGTACTGATGGTGACAGTCGGTGTAAGTGTTATTTTTTCACCATTGTTTAATAATCGAATCAAGGCTTGTTTTATTTTATTCTTGTATTATTCTAGTTTCTTTTATTCTTATTTAATCTTGTATCTACTTTCTTCTATTTGTTCTCTAATGTCTTGCCCACCATGAGATCCAACTGCTTCGAGAATACCTAGCCGAAGAAGGAACCTTGACGGCCCAATGGCGATGAACAGGTCTTCATAGCTTGTTTTTCATTTCGTAGAGTAGATTAAGAAGGCGGACGATCCCATAAGCCGTGCTTGTATACCTTCCAAGAAAGGGAAATCATCGCAACGGTTCAAACGGCAAGCAGACTAAAGAGATAAGTTTTCTTTCTTTTTCTTTTCTTTTCTTTTTTGTAGATTAAATACAACTCATCTCCATATTTTTTTCTACCACCCATTGTAAATACCACTTCCTTTCTAACTTAACAAATAAAAATAAAAACTTTAGAGAAACTTGCTTAACGCTTCCATCGCAGTCCCTCCCTGAGGATCACGACCCGCATAGCCCTGCTACCGCGGATTAGAACTGAGACTTGCACATCTATTCTTAAAACTAACATATAATATTTTGTGTGCAGGAAAAATCAGTCAACAACAGATATGTGCTGGAGATAGGATAAGGGATACATTCTCTCCATATTTGGAAGAAAGAATTTCCTACCCCCTATTTGGCGAAGCCACTTATAATCGCCGTCATGCAAGATGCTGCCGTCCTCGTCGATGTTATCCCCAAAGAAGAAGACGGGTTTCTTTAACGGAATACGTGAATCCGTCTCAAAATCTGCGTCGGTTATGATTTCCCGGAAAGTCCTCATGTCGACCTTGGAGATCTTCTCCCTTCGCTCCTTCGACTTGTCAGCAGTCACAGGAGCAGTCCTCTGTAACACGAAGGTTAGGTTGCGGTCAGCACCTCCTACGTGCCGAAGTGACATTTCTTGGAGAGAGGGTTGGAGGAATATCGCACTACAAAAGAAAATAATACTTGATCAGAAATCTGAAAGAAAATGATCAAGTATTTACAACTCAAACGCAGGAATGGATTCAGACGCGAAAATCATCAAAATTTGCGTCCAGACCCGAAGACCGCGAGGCTAGTATGGAGCCCGCGTTTTAAATCCAAGACTTATGAGATAATTTCTAAGTATTGGGCTCAGACGCAAGATTCATGAGGACCAGCATCTGATTTCACAAGACGCAAGAGTCATAAAAAATCTGTGTCTGAATCTTTCACACTTAGAAATATTCTAAGTGTTGGATTCAAAACACAAGGCTCATTGGGGCTCTGTGTTCAACAAGCAGACGCAGATTCGAGCAGATAAAAGAAGCAGATGTTATCAGACCTGCGCCCTGTTGATCGACTAAAAAACTGCGCTTGAAGATCAAACACGGGCATAAGCCCGCGTTGGCGGTTCACATTCAAAAGGGATTTAAGAGTTAAAAGAACTCTGTAAACCCCTTTAATGGTGGAAATCAAGTCCGATGGCTTCTTATACCTGAAAGAAGGGTTTCCTGCATGGAGGAACCGTCCCTCTGAGTCTCAGGGACGACCGCCTTTGAAGACGAAGCAGTATGCTTGGCCTTTGGTGCCATTGCGATCAAGGATCCAATGTTAGATGAAGGAAAAGAGAACAAAGGAAGCTCCTTTCTCAAACCCTAACAGATGCACACGAAGACGAAGGAGAGTCTAATGATGATTCTTAAAGGACGGTTGCCTTTCATAGGCACGGTGATTCGCAAAGATACGCGGCGCTTGGCTCGACGCCTAATCACCGCCTGACGCGTGAACAGCGCATTAAGTGCAGTGTGAAGTTCGCACGCTAAAAAGAAGATGTCCCCTTAATTCAACAGGACACGTGGCAACATACTCATGGCACGGATTCGCATCCAATAGTCGCGTCTTCATCCCAAGAGACGCGTCCCTCCGACGGACGCACCTTCTCAACTAAGCTAGAGTTGCGTCCGGAAAGCCGCGTCTTCATTCCAAAAGATGCGTCCCTCCGAAGATCGCATCTTTTCAACCCGGCCAAAGTCGCGTCTACCTCATGGAGTAACAGTCGTGTTTTCATCCTAAAAGATGCACCCCTATAGAAGGCGCGTCTTTAAAGCAGTATCACCCCTGCGTTCACAGAACTGGCGTTCAGTCCTTACTTCTGCAATTCAGTTTAACAGTACACACTGGCACAAGCAGACGACTGTCCACCCCTGATTAAAAGTACCCAACGACAAACTCAAAATATCGGAGAGGTTTGGACTGTGTATCTAGACACTCAACATGATCGATTTTGGCGGCTTCAAAGAGTTTCACAGTACACTCACGAAGGCCATACTCCAAACAAGATCAAGCCCGGAGTATTGTCAGTCCAATCATAAGAGTGGATTCAGCTAGAGTTCAAAGTATTTCGAAATCCGTCCCAGCTAACTGCGGAATATCGAAACTTTGGAGGGGGTTCTGTAGGCTGTCTAAAGATCACTAAAAGACAGGCACCAAAAAGTAGAGTCCCCAGCTCCAGACGCAGGGCTAATCACAGTCGCACTATAGCACCAAGGAGCGTGGGTCGACCCCAGCTCCAGATGCAGGGCTAATCACAGTCGCACTGTAGCGCCAAGGCGCGTGGGTCGAAACCCGCGTCTCAGTTATAACTGCCCTTGTTATGGGGTCAATCACCGCCCACATAACGAGGAAGTTAACCCCCATTGTGGAGTGTTTTTAGGTGGCACGTTCACCCCTGAAACCTCTATAAATAGCCCCGTTACTATGGAGGGTCGGTCAATCTTTTTTAGATCAGAGAAAGCGGAGGAGAGGGACTTGACTTGAGAACTTCCACAGAGAAGGAAAGAGAGTTCAACTCTTCAAGTAACTTACTGCGCACAAGTTAATCTTTGCCTATAATTTCTTTGATATTTCTGGTCGACAGAGCTGTGTTACTCCGTCTACCAACCGAAGAGAAGATCCCCAAAAGTCCTTGACGTTCACACCGGTCAACGGAAAATAAGATTCACTTTCCATCGCCACTTGAAGAACCCAGCACTAAACAAAGGGGAGACTCAAGACTCAACATCTTCCCTCCCTTATAGTCGGAGCATTAGTTTGTTGTTGTAATCTTTCAATTGATTCAAGAAAATTTTACACCGAATTCTTCTCCGTACCAAAAGATGTTGCAAAGGCAGTGATCACGAATCACTCAGTGCAATTGATTGCCCGCAACTCTCTGCTCTTAGACAATGTAGCAATGACGAAACGAAACCACATAATTGATCTCTCCATTAAGTGTGGCCAACAATGGACAGTCTTTTTACAGGGGCTAGCAGCAAGACACACATGCCTGATTGAATCAGTAAAAATTAGTGCAGTCGGAGCAGTGGAAGACCTGATCATCATGACAGGGAAAAGGCTCTCAAGCTTTGCTGAGAGCCTGAGCTTGCCTTCCAAGTTCAAGCCAGTGAAGATTCCCGACATCAAGTAGTTGAGGGAAGATATGTTTGAGTTGGAAGAAGGGGAGACAGTTGGAGTCCACACAAGCCTGGACAAGAATAATTTAATCCTGAAGCCCGAGAGCTTGGAGAACCTAATGAAAGTCCTTCAGAATGTTAAGCCTGCCTGATGACGGTTTTAGATGTCGATGTTAATCTCACATTAAAGGTGGACCAATAACCTTGGTTATTTGTTGGATTCCTAATTAAGGTTAACTGATATTAAGGGTGCCCATATTAAAGTCACATTTATATAGTTTATATAAACTTTTGAGATATAAGGGTACCATGATGGATGGTATTATTTCAAGGGTTTATTTGCAAATGTGCGACCCACTTTTCTCCTCCTGCAAAGAATTACAATCTCTTCTCTCATAATTTTGAGAACCCATCAGTAAAAGAAAAACTAAGAGTTTTGTGCAAGGAAAAGGAGATAGAGAAAAGAGGTTATTTGCATTAGGGTTTGCAGGATCAAAAGGAAGGAATCAAGGTCTTCTTCAACCTTCATCTAATCTTCTCCAATGGCTTCAGGTATGGGGATTTAATGTATATGTATATTAATCACGTATTCAATTCTTGAGATGATATTGATTCTTGATTCATGGCTGTTAATCCGCATAATAGTTGCTTTTATTTCTTACATTTGGTATCAGAGCCGTGTTAAGAATCAATACATCTTGGATTAAAGATTATGGTAAATTAGGGTTTTAATTAATGTTTCATAAATCAAATTTTTGATCTTTTAATTGTGGAATTAATAGAGGATTACATAACCCTAATATCATGTTCATACTCCTCTAATTATGCAATTAATAGGGATCAAAATTTAGGATTAAGAAACCCTAATTTTTCCTAATTTTTGATTAATTCATCGGAACAGGAACTGCCATTTGATAACTGTTTCGTCGACTATTAGTCGACTAATTTATTTTCCCGAAAGTTGAGAACTCTCTGTTTCTAACAGGAGTCGACTTATATTTTTGATTAGTCGACTAGTAAAGTGTATAGTCGACTAACCATTTTTGCCAAGTCGACTAATATTTAACCGAGAGTTTGCCTTCCAACAGGAGTCGACTAATAATATGTGTAGTCGACTGATAAAATTTGTAGTCGACTAATTATAGGGTATAGTCGACTAACTTTTCCTTGCCCTAGTCGACTAGACCTAAATGTGTAGTCGACTTGACTTGACCCAAGTCGACTAGTCTTTCCTTGTAGTCGACTAATGGTTGTTTATAATCAATCATTAAAGTATGTTACACATTTAAGTTATTGTGTTAATATTGATTGATGTTGGTCAAGTAATAGAATTGAAGTATTATGGCATTTCTCAAATAAAAGATTAGAGAATATTATTGGTTAGTTTTTTGTATTCATAAGGCTTATTGATCTAGTAGTTGCCAAAGTGACCTATGTTAGTAAACCTTATGAATATACAACTACATAAAAGACTTGTCAATGTAAGTGACATTAAAGACAATAATACTCTCGATGGCGGTTCTAGTTAGGAGATTGGGACTGGCCCAAAGGAAAGTCTCTTTCAAATAATTATGAACCAGGGTAGGGTAGTGTAATTTATGTAACTTAGTGGTGTGAAATTGGATACCCAAAGGTAACATGACTTACTATCTAAGTGACATAAATTATATTAGACCTACGTAGGTGATAAAAGTTCTCACCTAAAGAGTGAACACTAGATATGCTTAGGTTTCGCCCAAAGGAGAAATCAAAGTGATATCAATAGTTCATCTTAATTAAATTTAAGGTTATTGTATTGATTCGTGGCCTAATGTGAGCAATGTCCTATTATGTTTCAGTGAACGTCCCTACTTCCCTTCACACTCATGCCACTAGCATTCCAGCCCTGGATGGTACAAATTTCTCTGAGTGGTTTGAGCATGTACAGTTTACACAGGGTGTCCTGGACCTAGACATGGCCCTTTTGGTAGAGAAACCTGATGAAGTGACTGCTGAAAGTACAGCAGAGCAGGTTAGCCATGCCAAAGCTTGGGAAAGGTCAAATAGACTCAGTCTCATGTTCATAAAGATGACCATAGCCAATAACATCAAGACTTCCCTCCCACATACTACTAGTGCATCTGAACTTTTATCTGCTGTAAGAGACCGATTTAAGTCTGCAGATAAGTCATTAGCTGGCACCCTTATGGCTGAACTTACCACCATGAAATATGATGGTAATAGAGGAGTTTAACAACACATTCTAAATATGACTGATAAGGCTGCTAAGTTAGGATCACTGGGTATGAAAGTGGATGAATCCTTCTTGGTACAGTTCATCCTCAACTCACTTCCTCCTCAGTTTGGGCCATTCAAGATTTACTACAACACTCATAAAGATAAGTGGAATTTGAATGAGCTAACTGGTATGTGTGTACAAGAGGAAGTGAGACTGAGGCAAGAAGGGCATCACTCAGCATTGGCAGTAACTCAAGGAGGTATCCATAAGAAAGGTAAATATGGTAGAGGTAAGAGATTTCCATCAAAGAAAGGGCATGATCATGGGGAAAGCAGCCAAGGTCATGGAAAGGCTTTCACTGTCAAATGCTACTTCTGTGGCAGAAAAGGACATGTGAAGAAGGACTGCAACAAGAGGAAAGCTTGGTTCGAAAAGAAAGGTATAAATCTTTCTTTTGTATGTTATGAATCAAATCTTGCTGAAGTACCTTCTAATACTTGGTGGATTGACTCTGGAGCCACAACTCACATAACTAATTCAATGCAGGGATTCCTTACAACCCGAAAACCGAAAGAAAGTGAGAGATTCGTCTTTATGGGGAACCGTCTCAAAGTGGAGGTCGAATATGTTGGTACTTATCGACTACTCTTGGAGACGGGACATCAGATGGATCTTGAAGATACTTTTTATGTACCTTCGATTTCTAGGAACTTAATGTCAATATCCAATTAGATGTTTTTGGATATTCTGTTTTATTCAGTTGTGGAAAACTCAGTTTAATGTATAATTCAATTCCGGTTGGACATGGAATTTTATGTGATGGTTTATATAAAATTTCATTGAATGATGAGTTTGCACAATCTTTATTATCTCTGCATTCGAATGTTGGTATTAAACGTGGCTTAATAAATGAAAAATCCTCTATCTTGTGGCATAGGAGACTGGGGCATATCTCCAGGGATAGAATAATAAGATTAGTGAAGAATGGGATTTTGGATAACCTAGACTTCACTGATTTTGATGTGTGTGTGGATTGCATAAAAGAAAAGCAAACCAAACACACTAAGAAGGTGCCACAAGAAGTAAAGAACTCCTTGAAATAATTCATACAGATATTTGCGGACCACTCTCAATTCCATGTTTTACGGAGAGAGAGATATTTCATTACCTTTATAGATGATCTGTCACGTTATGGTTATGTGTATCTAATTAATGAAAAGTCTCAGGCTGTTGACATCCTTGAGGTGTTCATTACAGAAGTCGAGAGACAATTAGATAGAAAGGTCAAAATCATAAGATCAGATCGAGGTGGTAAATTTTATGGTAGATATGATGAGTCAGGACAACATCCTGGCCCATTTGCCAAATTTCTAGAAAAGCATGGTATTTGTGCTCAATACACAATGCCAGGTACGCCTCAGCAGAATGGTGTTGCTGAAAGGCAAAACCGAATACTTATGGATATGGTTAGGAGCATGATGAGCTTCTCTAATGTACCCATTTCATTATGGAATGAAGCCTTAAAGACTGCTATGTATATCTTAAATAGGATTCCTAGTAAGGCAGTCCCAACAACTCCTTTCGAGTTGTGGACTGGTAGGAAACCTAGTTTAAGACATTTACATGTTTGGGGTTGTCCAGCAGAGGCTAGAATATATAATCCACAAGAAAAGAAATTAGACTTAAAAATAATATCTGGGTATTTCATTGGTTATCCAGATAAGTCTAAGGGATACAAATTTTATTGCCCTAACCATAGTACAAGAATAGTTGAAACTGGTAATGCCAGATTCCTGGAGAATGGTGAATTTAGTGGGAGTGATGAACCAAGAAAGGTAGATCTTGAAGTAGTAAGGGTAAATATCCCAATTACCTTTCCTTCAAGAGAAATTGTTGTCCCTCAGCTTGATCATCAAGTTGAGATACCAGAACAACATATTGATATTGGTTCACCACTCCATTGAAAAAACACCTAGAGGGGGGTGAATAGGTGTAATTGCTAATCTAAGAAACTCAATGCAAACTAAGTGCGCTAAATGCGGAAGCTAATGCAAATTATGCACAAACTAATACAATACAACAAGTGTAGCCGAATTCCCCTTGCGAGGCTCTGGACTAACTCCCCTTGATTCCCCTTGAAATGGGTTGAGGTGCTATGTGAAGCTCTTGTTGGATGAGTATAAGTTAGGCACACACACACAAGCAATCCAAACAATGTGCACTCACAATCAAGTCAAGCAATAAAGGATATAGCAATAAGAGATGCAAGGCACAACACAAGCAATATATGATATGAATGAATCAATGCTCAACACAAGCAAGTATGATATGATGATGAGTATGATGCTATGCACAATTATAAGAGAGAGAGTTAGAGAGACAATGGATCAAAACGCAAACACCAAGATTTATTTCGAGGTTCGAGCACCTTGCTCTACATCCCCGCCTACACCACCGTGTAGGATTTCCACTATCTCAACTCCCACCGAGGGAACCTCTACCGAAGAGGATTTCTTACAACTCTAGGAGTACCTTACTCCTCTCTCAATACAACCTCCACCGAGGCCAACAACAACCAACAACAACACCTCTACCAAAGAGGCTCACAACCAATCTCTATCACCTCACACTTGAGGGATACAAACCAATCACCCGATCACCTCTACCTAAGAGGGATACAACAAGAATAAGGGTGTACAACTTAGAGGTTACAAACAACAACCTCAAAACTCTCTCTTTCTTTCTTTTTCCACAAAACAAAGATCCTAATAGTTTAGGATAGATGATATAGCTCAAGTGTGAAAAACAAGTGTTTTTAGAAACAAGCAACAAAGAAAAATCTTTGGGAAAATACTTGCAATATGATAGAATTGAAGATCTAAGCAAAAATCCCAAAAACCTATTTTTCTTTGATTTTCCAAAAACCCAAAAACAAATAAGATGAAACCTTTTTGACTTAAAAACTCTTTTAAAAACTCTTCTAAACTCTTCAGAAAACTGAAAATTTTTAGCTCAAAAATTCTTGTTCAAAACAATGGAGAAATGGGGTATATATAGCCCCTAGGAAAAACTAGCCGTTAGGCTGATGTGGCAGTCTGACCAACTGCCGGTCGACCGGTCCGGTCGACCGCCAACGGTCAAAAATGTGACCGTTGGGCAACATCGGTCGACCGGCCCGGTCGACCGAAAAAACCCGAGAGCAGAGCTCTCAACTCGGTCGACCGGTCCGGTCGACCGGCTCTGTGCCTAACAGACGTGCACGTCTGTGCACGTCGGTCGACCGGATCGGTCGACCGGCCCTTGGTGCTGTCGACCGGCACGGTCGACCGACCAGCCTGTCAGCACAGTCCAGGTCAGAAAAATTTGGAAAAATAATTTCTAAAAAATCTTTTATCTCTTTTAAAAATACCATAAAATTGTTTTATCATTTTATGTTGAAACATAAACATGTGATAAAAATTTCAAGACATATATCAATCATATCAATTCATTTTTGTGTCTTGCCAATTTTATCAAAAACAAAACTTGTATTTTGTCAAACTTGATTTTTCCAAAACATGAATAGGGATATCAAATAAGTTTGTTTACCAAGTTAAATCATGTATGTATAAATAGAAAACATCTACTATACATATAACATATGTAAACTTGTTTTGATCAACTATTCATAAAAACCAAATATCAAATCATAAAACGTGTGTGTTTTGTGTTCACTTGAGCATATCAACCAAACTAAACTTTACAAATGGATCTAAAAACTCTATCTAAACTAGGATACCTAAGTCTTCTTGACGATCATCATCTTCAAGTAGACTTGCTCAAAACTCCATCCATGGGCTAGACAAAGTGTGAACTTGAAGCTTTGGCCCTGGAATCACCATGAATAGCTTCTAAACTCCTTGTTGAAGCTAATCACCAACTAATATCCTGTTAATGATCTGAAACTTAGAAACACAAGAATATTAGTAAACATAACTACATGAGTGTTGATCATCATCAAAACTAGAGTGAAAGGTCATTGGGCCAACAATCTCCCCCTTTTTGATGATGACAAAACTCATGGAGTTATATATGCATGGATTAAAGATAAGCTTCAAGGAAGCTCCCCCTTAACTCATGCATAGGGATAAACAATAAATATATGCAATGAATATTAAACATGAAACATGCATATGCATAAACAATAAATGGTTCTAGATATCAAATGGAATATTCAAAACAAAATAAGCTCTAGATACCAATTACAAAGCAAACTCTATAAATTAATTAAACTTAATATTCTTGAGATTCTTGAGATTAAAACATAATATATGCATGCATATAAAACTTCATAAATCTTTCTCCCCCTTTTTGTCAATCATCAACAAAGGGGTAAACAATCAAAACCATAGATAAAATGAGGGGTAAAAATCTTTCTCCCCTTTTTTGTCAATCAAAACAATGCAAACAATGTTCTCCCCCTTTTTGTCTAAAACAAAAAACAAAGTCAATAAGGGTGACAACAAACATGATATCAATTAAAAAATATGTCAATGAAGCATCTTGATACCAATAAACAAGGATCAATATATGTTATATGCTATATACATTCATGAAGAGGAAGACGCTAAGTTAGCTTCCCTACACATATGCATTACATGAAGAAGGGATGATAAGCCCCAATTCACATAACACATATTATGTAATGCATAAGAGGAGATGTGAAGCTCCCCCTACACACGTATATCATATAAAGAAGAGTTGTCAAGCTCCTCAATTTATAATATACTCAACATGAATCTATATGTAAGAGAGATGTTAAGCTCTCCTTGCATATAGGAAATACAAATCAAGGCTTTGAATATTTTCTTTAAACAAAATTTTGAGATACCAATTGTAATTAAACATAACAAATTACCAATTGTAAGAATATATTTCATTTTGAAGTTGATATCATATGTTCAAAATAACAACTTTTAATCATAAAGAGTGGGAGTACAAATACCAATTGAAGTACAAAATCAAATTTTCTCCACCTTTATGAAATACAACCTAAAGTCATGCATAGTCTTGATAACAATTTAAAAGTAATCAATTTAAACAAAATTGAAACTCAAGCACTAGCATAAACACAAACATATATATGTATGAAAAATAGATACCAATAGAAATTGATATACTTGGAATTTAAAGCATACATACATACAAAACATATATGAGTATACAAGAAGATCAAAATGATACCAATTGAAAGAGTTCAATGATACCAATTGACATAGCAATAAGTTCAAGTGTATACATCATATTATCTACCACCCAATCATAATTCAAGTTTTAAAGATTTTCAATTTAGGGCATACATGAACATGATCTCCCATCCTACCGCCCTTAGTTGGTAGGGGTTTTCAAAGATAGATTTGAAAATGTAGTTTTGTTTGAAAATCTCTACCAAAGTGAAGAACATCGCAACTAGTTAAATGGAAAACTTGTTAACTAGCACGAAATCCTTCAAGTAAGGAATAAAACACAATTGTTTTTCACAAACATGAAATTCACATGATAATCATCACTTTAACCAATAAAGCATAACTCATGAGAAACAAAACATGAGCAATAGATATGAGTGTACAAATAATATGTGAAGATCATAATCATGAAAAATATTTCATTAAGCTCAATTATTCCTTAAAACATAATTCCATCAAAAACATGAAAAATCATATAAAACTCCTTATTTAATCTTCAAGGCATATGTATGTCTAATACAAGCTAAAATATACATACATATCCAAAACTCAACGAGTCCACTAAATGTATATTCATGAAGGCACGTGGCTCAAAAAGATGTATATGTATAAGATTAGTTTGAACTAGATAGACATATACATGAAGTTAAACATAAATACATGAAACATGAAAACATGTAAGGCTAAATTTTCATCAAAGCAATTTTCATTTCAAGGTATATGTATGATTTGTCAATACAAGAAGTATACATACATATCCCTAACACAATTGAGTCCATAAATAGATTTACATGGAAGGCAAATGACTCAAGAGGTATACATGTATATCTTAATGTTTTGGCAAAATAAACATATACATGAAATCAAAACTCATATAAATCCAAAAATATGAATACAAGTCTAAAATGTATGGATCATCAAAACTAGACTATACTAGCACATCTAATGGGTTCAAATAAGCAATCAAGCCCAAACATATATAGATTTATTTGTAGCCCACTCTATGTACAAGTATATAACTAGTATTAATGAAAACTAACATCTAAACATATATTCAAAACATGAAGCATCAAAAACACATATAAAAATCATCATGATAAAAGTCATCATGGAAAACTAAAACATGATTATTATGTGAATTCACATGTATTAGATTCATGATGTACATTATAGTTTAAACAAAAAGTGAGAACACTAAGTATGGGTTCATATAAGCAAGTGTGTCTCAAATACTATACATGTATGTCAAGGATCTAATAAACATGGAATGAACATACTAATCCATAGACATCAAAAACATGCTATAAACAATGAAATGGAAAGCATGTAAACATACAAATGGGAGTAAAGGATTGTTACCAAAACCGAAGAAGCAACTCTCCTTGTCTCCAAAACATGGTGGTCATCTCCACCAAATCTTCCCTTGAAAGTGATGCATCCAATAGATTTCCTTTAAGTCCGGAACGCATCCACTCCAAGGTGCTAACACTCTCACGTCATGTAAGAGCCCACACCTACATCAAAAACTTTAGGGGTGGTGGTCTTTGGTACCCATACCTTCTTGTTGGGTCCATGGGGGTTAGTACCTTCTCTAACCCAAACAAAATTCTTTGCTAAATTAGGAGTATGTAATCTATCATAGCAAAATTTAGCAAGATGGCCTTTTCGGCCACAATGTGTACAAGTGTACACATGAGCATACATGGTGTGATGGTGTCCGTGAGGAGCAAGTGTATGCCGTGGAGGGTGTGCATGCATAAAGGATGGAACTTGTTTCTTTCGAACCAAGGATTCCAATCGTGTATGGTTCTTAGCACATTGGCTCATAGTGGAGCCCAAACAATCTACTCTCTTCTTTAGCATACAAATATCATCATTAATCCTAGAAGAAGAGGTACATGCATTAGGTAGACTAGATGAAGAGGCTACACTAGCATGGCAAACATGTGCATCCATTTTATTTTGCAAAACAATATTTTTCTTTAAACATACATCTAAATCATTTGAAATAGAAATGATTTTATTTTTCAAAGCAACATTTTCTTTTAAAGCAAAATCTACTTTTGAAGACAAATTTTCATTTTTCTTCAAAATAGCATGGCTATCATTTTTAGATTTTAAAAATTCATTTTCTTTAAGTGCAAGTTCTAATTGAGATCTCAATGAATCCCTTTCATTATAGACCTCAACCTTCTCTTGCAAAACACAATCAAGTCTAGAATGCAAACACTTATTTTCTTTTTCAATTTCTAGACTTTTCTTTTTCAAAATCTTATATTTTTCAATTAGTTTTTCACAAACAATAGATAGTTCTTCATTCAAGGCATTGGGATCAACATAATCATTTGAAGAACTAGCACAATCATTACTATCTAGTTGAGATTCCGAATGTACCTCAAGGGAGTCATTCCTTGGACCATGTAGCATATAGAGTTGGATTCTCCACTAGATTCCTCATCTTGGATTGGCAATTGAAGCTTGGAGGTGGTGGTTGTTGTCAACTTGTTCCACACTGCAAAAGCGGAATCAAGATTAGAAACACATAAAAGATAGTCTTTAGGTAAAGTGCTTCTAATGGCCTCTAGGGCTTGTGCATTGGCCCCTATATGATTACCATCACCAAGATAACATCTCTTGGTGGCGGCAAGGAAGACATGCAAACCTAGGGTCTTTAGGTACATGGACATCCTATACTTCCAAACATCAATGTCGGAAGGGTCAAAGCTAGGAGGGGTCATGAAGTCCATGGTAAACTATATATGAATGTGCAATCAAACAAATGCAAATGAGATTAGCAAGCAAATGGATCACTCCTAGGATGTTAAGCCTAAGTATCAGGAGCACTAGCTCTGATACCAATTGAAAAAACACCTAGAGGGGGGGTGAATAGGTGTAATTGCTAATCTAAGAAACTCAATGCAAACTAAGTGCGCTAAATGCGGAAGCTAATGCAAATTATGCACAAACTAATACAATACAACAAGTGTAGCCGAATTCCCCTTGCGAGGCTCTGGACTAACTCCCCTTGATTCCCCTTGAAATGGGTTGAGGTGCTATGTGAAGCTCTTGTTGGATGAGTATAAGTTAGGCACACACACACAAGCAATCCAAACAATGTGCACTCACAATCAAGCCAAGCAATAAAGGATATAGCAATAAGAGATGCAAGGCACAACACAAGCAATATATGATATGAATGAATCAATGCTCAACACAAGCAAGTATGATATGATGATGAGTATGATGCTATGCACAATTATAAGAGAGAGAGTTAGAGAGACAATGGATCAAAACGCAAACACCAAGATTTGTTTCGAGGTTCGAACACCTTGCTCTACATCCCCGCCTACACCACCGTGTAGGATTTCCACTATCTCAACTCCCACCGAGGGAACCTCTACCGAAGAGGATTTCTTACAACTCTAGGAGTACCTAACTCCTCTCTCAATACAACCTCCACCGAGGCCAACAACAACCAACAACAACACCTCTACCAAAGAGGCTCACAACCAATCTCTATCACCTCACACTTGAGGGATACAAACCAATCACCCGATCACCTCTACCTAAGAGGGATACAAAAAGAATAAGGGTGTAAAACTTAGAGGTTACAAACAACAACCTCAAAACTCTCTCTTTCTTTCTTTTTCCACAAAACAAAGATCCTAATAGTTTAGGATAGATGATATAGCTCAAGTGTGAAAAACAAGTGTTTTTGGAAACAAGCAACAAAGAAAAATCTTTGGGAAAATACTTGCAATATGATAGAATTGAAGATCTAAGCAAAAATCCCAAAAACCTATTTTTCTTTGATTTTCCAAAAACCCAAAAACAAATAAGATGAAACCTTTTTGACTTAAAAACTCTTTTAAAAACTCTTCTAAACTCTTCAGAAAACTGAAAATTTTTAGCTCAAAAATTCTTGTTCAAAACAATGGAGAAATGGGGTATATATAGCCCCTAGGAAAAACTAGCCGTTAGGCTGATGTGGCAGTCTGACCAACTGCCGGTCGACCGGTCCGGTCGACCGCCAACGGTCAAAAATGTGACCGTTGGGCAACATCGGTCGACCGGCCCGGTCGACCGAAAAACCCGAGAGCAGAGTTCTCAACTCGGTCGACCGGTCCGGTCGACCGGCTCTGTGCCTAACAGACGTGCACGTCTGTGCACGTCGGTCGACCGGATCGGTCGACCGGCCCTTGGTGCGGTCGACCGGCACGGTCGACCGACCAGCCTGTCAGCACAGTCCAGGTCAGAAAAATTTGGAAAAATAATTTCTAAAAAATCTTTTATCTCTTTTAAAAATACCATAAAAATTGTTTTATCATTTTATGTTGAAACATAAACATGTGATAAAAATCTCAAGACATATATCAATCATATCAATTCATTTTTGTGTCTTGCCAATTTTATCAAAAACAAAACTTGTATTTTGTCAAACTTGATTTTTCCAAAACATGAATAGGGATATCAAAATAAGTTTGTTTACCAAGTTAAATCATGTATGTATAAATAGAAAACATCTACTATACATATAACATATGTAAACTTGTTTTGATCAACTATTCATAAAAACCAAATATCAAATCATAAAACGTGTGTGTTTTGTGTTCACTTGAGCATATCAACCAAACTAAGCTTTACAAATGGATCTAAAAACTCTATCTAAACTAGGATACCTAAGTCTTCTTGACGATCATCATCTTCAAGTAGACTTGCTCCAAAACTCCATCCATGGGCTAGACAAAGTGTGAACTTGAAGCTTTGGCCCTGGAATCACCATGAATAGCTTCTAAACTCCTTGTTGAAGCTAATCACCAACTAATATCCTGTTAATGATCTGAAACTTAGAAACACAAGAATATTAGTAAACATAACTACATGAGTGTTGATCATCATCAAAACTAGAGTGAAAGGCCATTGGGCCAACATCCATGAGGATATCGCCATTGAAAATATTGTAGAACCACCACAACCGGCAGCTTTGAGAAGATCTCAAAGGGAAAGAAGATCTACCATTTCAGATGATTATGTGGTGTATCTACAGGAATCTGATTATGATATTGGGATAAATAAAGATCCAGTTTCATTTTCACAAGCCATAGAATGCAATGATTCTAGTAAATGGATTGATGCTATGAATGATGAGTTGAAATCTATGGACCAAAACCAAGTCTGGGACCTCGTTGAATTGCCTGATCACTGTAAGAAAGTCGGGTGTAAATGGGTCTTTAAGACCAAGCGCGACTCTAAAGGCAATGTCGAACGATATAAGGCCAGACTTGTGGCTAAAGGTTTCACTCAGAAGGAAGGCATTGATTATAGAGAAACCTTCTCTCCAGTATCAAAGAAGGACTCTCTTAGAATCATTATGGCACTTGTAGCTCATTATGATTTGGAGTTACATCAAATGGATGTGAAAACTGCTTTTCTGAATGGAGATTTGGATGAAGTAATTTACATGGAGCAACCTGAAGGGTTCGCAAATGAAGGTAAAGAACACTTGGCTTGCAAATTAAAGAAATCCATATACGGACTTAAACAAGCTTCCAAGCAATGGTATATAAAGTTTAATGATACCATTACATCTTTTGGATTTACAGAAAACACTGTTGATCAGTGTATATATCTAAAGATCAGTGGGAGCAAGTTTATATTTTTGGTTCTGTATGTGGATGATATCTTGTTAGCCAGTAGTGATATTGGTCTACTGTATGAAACTAAAAGCTATCTTACCAAGAACTTTCAGATGGTTGATATGGGTGAGGCAGCTTATGTCATTGGCATAGAGATCTTCAGGGATAGATCTCGAGGATTGCTAGGACTGTCTCAGAAAGGTTATATCAACCGAGTCTTGGAAAGATTTCATATGGAAATGTGTTCAGTCAGTCCTGCACCCATAATGAAGGGTGACAAATTAAGTGGGAGCCAGTGTCCCAGAAATGACTTAGAAAAGGGTCAAATGCAGAAAGTTCCGTATGCATCAGCTGTTGGGAGCTTGATGTATGCAAGCACTTGTACCAGGCCAGATATCAGTTTTGCTGTTGGGATGTTGGGAAGATACCAGAGCAATTCAGGAATGGAGCACTGGAAGTTGGCTAAGAAGGTTATGCGGTATCTTCAAGGGACGAAGGACCATATGCTCACATACAGGAGATCAGATCAGTTGGAGGTGATCGGCTATTCGGACTCAGATTTTGGTGGTTGCCCAGATAGCAGAAAGTCTACCTCAGGATTTATTTTCTTGCTAGCAGGTGGGGCAATCTCGTGGAAGAGTGTAAAGCAGTCTATCATTGCTTCATCCACGATGGAGGCTGAGTTCATAGCTTGTTTTGAGGCCACAAATCATGCATTATGGTTAAGAAATTTTATCTCAGCACTTGGTGTAGTTGACTCTATTGCCAGGCCGCTGAAGATATATTGTGATAATACAGCAGCCATTTTCTTCTCTAAGAATGGTAAGTACTCTAATGGTTCTAGACACATAGAACTGAAGTACTTGGTAGTTAGAGAAAGAGTTCAGAAACAGAAAGTGTCAATTATAAGTATAAGTACCACTTTAATGGTTGCTGATCCAATGACAATGGG
This sequence comes from Agave tequilana, assembly GCA_038442645.1. Lineage (NCBI taxonomy): Eukaryota > Viridiplantae > Streptophyta > Magnoliopsida > Asparagales > Asparagaceae > Agave > Agave tequilana. The sequence continues at coordinate 70,166 of JAVJIF010010545.1, read as the reverse complement.
ATTGCCTCCAAAGACATTTAAGGAACATGTTGTTAGAATGGGTCTTTTGGACAATCTATAAATGTATATTTTGGTACTTATGTAATTGACATTATTGCGCAATAAAAGGTTGTTTTTGTATTTCCTGTTATCCAATTATGTGTGCACATATTTTGTATGGATGTATGTTAAACAGGAAATGTCTTTACAAAACAATTACAGGGGTCATTATGGTTATGGACTCAATTAGTAAGGGTTATCAATGTTGTGGTACATAGAAGGGAGTATGACGTGGATGTTGTATAACCGCTATGACTCGCATTTGTAGTCCAAGCTAATTGCAGTATTACAATATTTCATATTTGGGCTTATCAGTTGTTGTTTTTAAAATTCGTGATCACGTATCAAGGTTTTTCGGTATGGAATCCAATAGAGTCAAAAATGATTTACAAATGAGTCTTTTCTTTTATTTGTTTTCTAAAGTTTTAACCTAATCGGTTAATGGTCCAAGTGGAAGAATGTTAATCTCACATTAAAGGTGGACCAATAACCTTGGTTATTTGTTGGATTCCTAATTAAGGTTAACTGATATTAAGGGTGCCCATATTAAAGTCACATTTATATAGTTTATATAAACTTTTGAGATATAAGGGTACCATGATGGATGGTATTATTTCAAGGGTTTATTTGCAAATGTGCGACCCACTTTTCTCCTCCTGCAAAGAATTACAATCTCTTCTCTCATAATTTTGAGAACCCATCAGTAAAAGAAAAACTAAGAGTTTTGTGCAAGGAAAAGAAGATAGAGAAAAGATGTTATTTGCATTAGGGTTTGCAGGATCAAAAGGAAGGAATCAAGGTCTTCTTCAACCTTCATCTAATCTTCTCCAATGGCTTCAGGTATGGGGATTTAATGTATATGTATATTAATCACGTATTCAATTCTTGAGATGATATTGATTCTTGATTCATGACTGTTAATCCGCATAATAGTTGCTTTTATTTCTTACAGTCAAAGCTAATCACAACTCATCATCGTTCATCAACAGATTCACTGAAGCACTGTTCTTCTATAGTGCCTACTTCGACTGTCTTGATAGTTTAATGGAGGACAGGGATGAAAACAGGTTGATGATTGAAGGCTTCTTCTCTCAGGGTTAAAGAGTACTATCACATGTAAGCGGAGTGAAAGGATGGTGAGGCAAATGGATGTCAGTGTGTGGAGAGCGTTCTTCAAAAGATTTGGACTAAGGGAGGCTGATCTCAGCAAGCGGTCAACATACCAAGCTGGCCATATTATTAAGCAGTTTGTTGAAGATAATTCCATGCTCTCTGGAGATGAACAGAAAGGCATTGCTAACCCCTCTCACTCCGACATCTATCTCTTTGCCTCCGAGCTTACTTGGGAGGCCCCTTGACCATCTCTGTCTCTCTTACTCTAAGCTGAGTTGGTTCTTTTGCAGCCATCTCTCTTTTTCCCGACCTCTCTTGCAGTCATCTCTATCACTCTCGGGCTCATATCGGACTCGCAGCAATCCCGTTGTCCCACTGCATCAACACCTCGCACCTCGAGTAGCTCTCTAGTCTCCCACCACCCCCACCATTGTTAACGACAGCTCGTAGCACCTTTAAAATCTCTCTGAACTATTATATATAGATGCTATGGTTCATATTAGTCATAAGAAAGCACATTAATTTTCATGATATCCTTTCAAAACTTTTTTTGTATTGTTTCCAATTTTTTTCAGCTGTTTTCCTAATCTTTTCAATATCGTTATAGATTTTTACACCAATGTTTAATTTATTTTATTTAAAAAATAAACTTGACAATTTTTTACGCTTAGGCCCGGGCTAATGCTATTAAAGTCTAAGCTATGCCTTGCTGCTTCTCTCTACTTTCTGCTTTCCACAACCTTGATCAGGATTCTGGGACATTTGAAGAGTGCTCCATAAAAAGGATTTTATTACATTCTAATTGTAGCACTTTCAGATAATTCATACTGATTGGGCATGTGCACCATTTAATAGGCAATGTAGTACAAAATATTGTTTGTGTGTTGGTGGTGGTCAAGCAAGAAGTAGGATGTTGTGTCCAGATTAGGTGCACAATCTAAATATTGAGCCATGGCTAATCATTTTGATTAAATAAAAGCACATAGTCCCAGAGACGACACTTCTCTCACAGCCTTTAGGCTCTTACGCAGACTCTTCCTAATATTAGTGTCTAAGATCGGTTAATCAGCTGACTCAGAATAATCTTGATGTTTCCAAAATTTTCGATCAACCGGCATAATAAAGTCAGTTCATGAACTGTCATAGATATCACAATCAGTGTTCTAAATGGCGGCCACAGCGGCTACATCGGCCGGAAAAATTTATCGGAGATGGGGATATATCGGGGATATTTTCAAAAATCGGATGTCAAAATCGAACTGTAATATACATATCTTCTTGTCTTAAATCGCATCTCAATAAGACAATATATGCATAAATTATATAAATCTATATAAAACACCATACTTATATGTTTAAGATATACTTAACTCGATAACTTGTATTAAGCCTATGAATCCATAATCACTATCCAAGTGTAGAATCTTCAAAAATGCCACATTGCCACATCACTCGAATTACCCAAATACCTAACCTAGAAATTGGATGTAAAACGCTATATCGGGTCCAAAATCGCCGAAATTGCGGCCGATATATCGGGTTCATGCCTATTTATGGGCGATTTTAGATGAAAAACGCTATATCAGTTTGGATGTGCTAAATCATTGCGGCTAGGTGCCGTAAACGCAATATCGACACAATGTCGGGGTTACATCGGGGATATTTAGAGCGCTGATCACAATACTCTCCACATTCCTCATTCGAGTTTGTTACCCACTCAATAAAGTAAGTGCTGATATTTTACAATGGGTTGTGGTGCAATTATCTAAATCAAGCACTCTTAATTGTGCACCAACTTCTTATGTGTGTCATCTGAAAACCTCCAATTCATCCATCTACAGATCTTAGAACCTATCTTCAGGAGGTATCTAGATCGAGATGTTATGCTAATTCTGTGGATGCAGATTTAGTTTACCTATATTGTTGTTCACATGCATTATTGAGGCTATCAAATGCTACAATTTCTTTATTTGATAATATTATTGGGTCAGCAAATGAAACCTTGCATTGGCAAATACCACATTTCACAATGATCGTGTATGAATATGACAAATCATGCACTCCCATGGATAAGGAACAGTTGAACCACAAAATTTTACATACATTGTCATGAATATCTGATTTTAAAGGAAGGTTTTGATCACTTCTATGATGCATGACACACTTAGTTGTGCGCAGGACAACAATCCCTCTGAGGAATCCACCAACCAGACGGAGATGCAGCTGGAGATGTACCCACACGACAAGAACAGAGAATAATAGAGAAGGAATCAACATAGTATTTAACGAGGTTCGGCAATGTACCTACGTCCTCTGGGCAAGGGAGAGAGAGATTTTATTGATTCAGCAATCAATACAAACTAATAGAGAGGGATACTTGAGGGAGCTTTCAGGGATTCAATACATGAGAGCTCTAACTCTTATTTATAGCCACAAAGTCCCTGGGTTTTAAGAACCCCGATTTGATTCGATCCCAAACAGAAAAGGATTCTGAATCACAAAAGGAAAGCCAAAACACGTCTGTCGGTCGACTGACCCATGTCCACGGTCGACTGGGCGGTCGATCGGACCCAAACAGAGAGCAGCCTGCTTTCAGTCGGTCGACCGTCCGGTTGAAGACTCCTTGCCACGGTCGACCGGGCTATTCCAGTGCATGTCGTGCATACCGGTCGACCGGGCGATCGACCGGCCTTCTCCACTGGTCGACCGTGCAGTCGACCGGGAGCTAACCTGGCCTGCTTCAATGCGCCATCTTACTCCTTTGTCTTCTGATCTCTGTGCTACCTTCTTCCAACTCCTATATCTCCTCTCTCCCTACAAATTCCACCTCGGTGAAGATTTTTCAAATCTGAGCCGATCTCCAACGAACTCCAGTCTATCACCTGGCGAAATCTACACATGATCTCGGCTTGAGCGCTCCGAACAAAATCGACACACGATCTCACTTTGAAACCTTTAACTCAGTTATCAATTGGGATGCACCACACATGCCTTCCCTATACTTCACCTTAGGAGAACTTTCATACATGCCGATCACCGAACGTGTCTCCTACTCAGCAACTACATGACCTCACGAAGAACTCATCATGAGTCAATACTGACTCTCCAACTGACTGACTCTCTCTAGTCTACATGTCTTCAACTGACGGTCCAACCAAGTCTGAGTAGAACACACCGAACACCATCGTCGGCTTTAACAAACTGGATGCACACCTCTCCTATGCAAACTCAAATATCTTCTTACCAGAATATCAACTGTTTATCGAGATTACAACATCTCACCTCTACGTGAAGTTCTAATCAGCTTCTCGAGAACTCAAATAGCTTCATACAAGTTGCATCAATAAATGTGGTTGCGCCTTTATAGCTGCCTACGTACCTTGCCCAAGGGATCAAGCCAACCGTGGTTCATTGAAATGAGCTCCGTCAAGCTCAAAGCACTCGTACCTAAATCTTTAGCAGTGAACCTATCTGGCTGAGTCATATGAACCTCCTCACTACCGTCATGGAGAGCAACAACCTTCAACTTGAGCTTGTCGTGGTCACAAGCTTGAGATCCATGCTTCTTAACCCACTTTCGTGGTTTTACATTGGTTTCAATGGCTGCAAATAATTTGATATTCTCAACAATGTCTTCAACCTGTTCAACATCTAAACTGGCTACATGATTTCCACCCGGTGTCACATCCAGTGAAGTCCTCACTGATATCGAACCAACTGGAGATGGTGGAGTAGCATTGACCTCTCCCCGGTGCGATACTTCCTTGGTCTTCGTCCTCTCCACCTGCTGAGAGATGGTAGACTTCAACACTGAAGTCTTATCAAACGTGACATGCCGACTCAACATGATCTTCTTATTTTCAAGGTCCCATAAGCTGTAACCTTTCATATTTCTCTTGACACCCAAAAATACAAACTTCTTTGCTCGCGGATTCACCTTGCCATCCTTAGCACTGAAGTAGGTGGGACTTTCAAATTCCCGCAGCAAATCATAATCTTGAGAAGTTTTTTCAGACCAAATTTCCAATAGAGTTTTATCTCTTATCACAGTAGATCTATTTATGAGATGGCTAGCATACACAATTGCCTCAGCCCAAAACGATTTGTCTAATCGTGCATTAGACAATAACCACCGAACCTTCTCCAACAAGGAACGATTTGCTTCCTTAGCCAACCCATGTATATCTTCTGTAAAGTTAGTACCAATACTAGTATTCTGGCCAAATTGTAGGAATTGGTTCATGTACCTTTCAACATTACCAATCTTTAGCACCTTGATCTTCCTACCTATCTACTTCTCCATTCTTCCTTTTCACTTCACCAACATATCTAGGACTTTACACCTTTATCTCATGGGATATATCCAATAATGCCTAGATAAATTATCAATAAAAGAGACAAAGTACCTGTGACCTCTAAGCGATAAGTCTTAGCAAGTCCCCAAACGCTTACGTGAACACAATCAAGAAGACCTTCTGAGCGGTGAGTACTGGTGCTGAATTTCACCTTCTTCTTGTCCAAAACACTGTATTCACCCACCAAGTTGTAGGTAGCAGCACCTTCCAATGATTCCTTCTTTGTAGGAGCTTACAAACACCTTTCACCTCCTTGTCCGACCTTCACCAGCGAGACCTTTGTGCAACCATCATCTGAAGAATTAGAAGTCTCCACCTGACTTGTAGCCGTACTATCCTTCAAGTAGTAGAGATTGTTCCGACGGACGCCATTCATCACCACTGTCACGCCCCGCTTCCCAAAATATGCTGAAGCGGAGTCGCCGTGTGTACGCGAGAAAAATACCCGCGCACATGCGCTAAGCCTAAAGTAACCTGGACAAGCTATAAAATCTACTACGATAAATTAATACCATTACAATATGACATATAAATATCTAACACAATATAACAGATGAATAAAGGAAAGAAATGGCAACTGGATGCGATAAAGATAGAATCAGGAAATAACATGAATAAAATAGAAAGAATACCTATACTCAAGAAAAGAGAGACTCCAGCTCCTCGAAGCGTACGATCACACGAATACCTAACAACATAAGAAGGTGTCCAAAAATCCCGGGACGTGCGAATCCAGGGTCGTCAGAAGCGACCTAATGAGTGTGTGTGTGTAAAGAGGACTGGTCGTATATATAAACAATATACACAGAATAATAACAAGATAACTACAAATATAGGATAACTAAATAACATGATAAATAAACGACTGAATAATAATAATATGAATAAGCGTGCAGATAAAAGACAAGTAAGACAACTGTAAACAAACAACTGATGTCATAAGGTATAACCTAGCATATGTCACTAGTTTGATGTACAATCCTATATCTATCATAGTTTATACATGTATATACAGTCGGGTAATCATGGTTAGTCACAATACATTAACAGTTTATCATTATTAATTATGTTAGCGAACATCAATTGCTACATGTAATAAACGCATTCCATACTACGCCAACCACACATGTCAATGATGTCCTCAGTTATTGAAACTGATCAGTTGAAGACATTGTCTGTGTTTTAGGTGAGTCCCATGCATACCCAGGACCACGGCTCAGACTCCTGACGCTGAACCAGGACCTACCGCAAGGTAGTCAGGAACATGTATAATAGGAACAGGTACATGTATAACATGTATAACAGGAATAGGACGGGGTGCCAGTCACCCCACGTGAACCCTGCAGTGGAACCCTCTTTCGGCTGCGCAACCTAAATCCTAGGTCCACCCAAACTACAGACGCTGTCTCCTCCATCAATCTCCCCAATCCCAGTGTAAGTTGTTTAATAGCATGTTATTAGTTTATCAAGATTATTTAATGTGCATGTTACTTAAATCAATGGGATAACTCGGTGGTAGTCACGGTAACAATATCAACATGTGTAATCAGGATACTGGTATAACAGGAATATATAATATCAATGAACAGGATACCGGTATAACAGGAATATGTAACAAGTATAACATGACGGTGTTGTTACCGTGTAACAATATTTTCCTAGTAGTTAAGTAACATGGACAATAGTATCAGGTAGATATCATGTATAAACAATCAAGTTTCTCATGTAAATCAAGATATTCAGGGTGAGTAATAACCAAATACATGAATATCAAATCTAATAACTAATACCAATTTTATCAACCTCAAGATCGAGCTGAGTCAAGTCACAGTCTAAGGGGTATCAAAACTAGACTTAAGCCAACAACGATAAACTACCAATGAAATGGCACAAATACAAACTCCTATCAACTAGGTAAATAAAGTGAACAATCATGGATGTCTCATGAAGTAGTACAAGTAATCAAACAGGTAAAATAAAAACTCACATGAAATGATAAGTGATTGGTCACTAATGTTGCACATTTATTATCATATTTCCATACTTATTATAGAATAAAATCTGCATTGTCCTAATTAAATGTTTAATTTATTGCAGGCCCATTACTTAAGGAGATGAAGAGAAACAAGCCAAAAGCCTACCGATTAATTCAGAATAAATTTGAAATGAAGAAATCAGGATAAAATCTTGGCATATAAGGAAGTTGAGAAGAATCCTCTCTGAATTAAGATGAAGAAATCAGGGTAAAATCTTAGCATATAAGGAAGTTGAGAAGAATCCTCCCTGAATCAAGATGAAGAAATCAGGACAAAATCTTGGCATATAAGGAGGTTGAGAAGAATCCTCCCTGAATCAAGCACAATCAAAGGCTATTTTGTCAACTTTTGAAGCAAAAAAAAGAAAATTAGAAGAAAATACGGGAAATACATCAGACCAGGAGATCCCCCAATCTTCCCGGGATTTTCTCCTTTAGGTTTTTCCCTATAAATACTGGTTTTAGCTGAGCAAAAGGGAGGACCATGCAGAGAGAGGATTTAGTCTAGGTTTTTATTTTTCTTTTCATGTAAATTTTAGCTTTCATTCATATAATTCAGAGGAGATCAGACTTTCATAGAAGAACAAGAATGAAGCTTGAGCTAAGAGTGACACTGGTGTAAGGTTTCTTTCTTTTCTTTTATCGTTATGAAATCAAATCTGTATTCTCTCTTTGTATGTACTTCGTTTTAGTTTTCTTCTTTTTCTTCTTTTCTACTTCACTCTTCTTTTGGTATAATTGTCTTCCAAGTGAGTCTAAAAGCATCGAAAGAGCCTTGCCTTTGCGAGTGCCACCGATAGCTCATGACGATGGATGTGAGTCTCTCTGTATCATTTCATACTTGAAGATGTCTTGATGATGTAATGTGGAAGAGACAATACTCAACTCTTATGGGCTATGCGTTGATTGCCTCCACTTCAAGGTAACATCGTCGCCAAAGATTCAAGGTAAGCTTTTGGTAAAAAAAGGGTAAGTAATTATTTTTCTTTCTTTTCTTTTATTTCTGTAGATTAAATCACCGACACCACATCTTCCAAATCTTTCTTTTCCAATTCATTTGTACATAGTCATTTTCTGATTTTCTCCACCTTCTCATTCTACCGTTTTCTTTCTAACTTTAACATAACTCGTTTTTATTTTCATTTCTTTAAACAAAGAAGAACTTTCGTTTTTCTTCATAAAGATTTCAATTAAAAAAACCTTGAACGCTTCTATCGCAAACCCTCCTTGTGGATCACGACCCGCATAGCCACTTGCTATCGCGGTAGAATTGAGCACTTGCACATTTTTATTTTTAAGTTCTGTAATTCTGTATTTTGTGTGCAGGTAAAGCTTAAATCAAATTTTGGCGCCGTTGCCGTGGAGGGTAATGGTTTTTATTAAAATTTGGTTTTTATTGAATTTTTTGAACTAAAACGAATTTTTCTTCTCTGTTGTAGGTTATAGGGTAAGAAAAGCAGGAAAAAAAGATTGCAGTAACATATAAGTGGTCTTGGGCTTATGTTCCAAAAAACAGAGACCAAGTACCCTCTGAATTGCCGCGTTTGCTCGGCTTTGGCCGCATTTCCGCGGTAAGAAAGAGTTCACTACTAACTGGCTTTTTGCAGGGATGCTTGCTTTGCAAAATGATAGTTTTATGCAAACTTTATTTCTTATATGTCATCACATAAGCCTGCTAATAAATCAACAGTAAAACATTTGTTTAAAAAGTTAAAAAATTGATTAGACGTTTGCATTTTTAGGCACGTGTCTTTTCAATTCATTTATTTTACTGTTGAAGAGTGCTGGAGCAAAGTACGTTCGCATTGCATCTAGAATAGGACTCATCTCTTGGTTGATTTACATCGCTTTGAGTGATCTTGTTTACATATCTTGTACACTTGCACAAACTGATCTTAAGGGCATCACCCCATAACAAGATAAGGTGGGGATTTAATCACCCTTTCTTGGCCCAAAAATCAGATTCCAAGCACTCACTAACCCAAGCCTAACTAAAAATGAGTAGACGTTGGCCCGAGGGACATCTCGGACTCAATTAGGAGATTATCCTAGGGGAAAAGGTGTTGGAATTTGACTCCTGCCAAATCAGTGTCTAGGAAGGGGATTAAGGGCCGAATGCCCGAAGATTGGTGGTTATTTAATTAAGGAACGTCTTTGACGGATAACCTCCCACCAATCTTGCCCTGACCTGGCTGATTAGCTTGTGGTCAAAGTCTACATTATACCTCCTGTAGACAGTCTAACCAGTTAGGAGTCGTCTAGGTCATAGGTCTACCCTAACTTAGGTTAGAATTTTTTCTTTTTTGTTTGCTTATTTGTTTGTTTTTTGTTTGTGTTTTATTGTGTGATATGGCTTATAACAATAATTTTTCCAATTTTAATAGTAATTCATATTACACACCATCCTCTTTTTCGGATATTACCAACCCGGCATATCATAACTTTAACCAACCTAGTGTGTCAGATTGGTCTTATCTGAATCAATATAACCCATGCCACCAATCTTATAACCATAATTTTCAGAATAATTTCAACTCTTCACAGAGTCAGTAGGGATTCACCTCCCTCGAGTCTAATTTTCAACTAACTTGTCCTCCTTATCCACCTAGTCCACAATAATTCCAAGATTCATACTCAGTTCCACCAGTCCAAAATAGAAAACCATCAATTTTGGAAATAAGTATGCCTGAGTCCAAACAAAAATCACAAAATCTGATGGACTCACAATTTCACCACCAATTTCAAGACAACACTTCATCTTTTCAACAAGATGATGAAACCATCAAATATGAAAAGATGCTTGAAGCCATGACTCAGGCTCAAAACGCTCGTAATTATGACATAGATATGGTGGTCCAATCTCTACGTTCTCACCGTTTGGTCAGTTCTGATGTCAGTAACCATTATGTTAGAGCCGAAGAGTCAAGTTGTTTTGGAAATCGAGGTTCCATTTCAGAACAACCATTTGAACTTGCCCAAACTCCAAATTTTGAAAATGATATTGACAGTTTGGCAAGTTATTCCTTTCCTGAAATAGAACTTGAGAATGAATATGATCCTGAACCTCAACTTAGTGATTTAATTCTACTTCCTGATTCAATAATGACTCCGGTGTCTTCACCTGATTTCAACTTTTTTCCCGAGTCAACATTGGATCCTGTACCAATTCATCATGAAATTGAATCACCCATCTTTGATGATCATATTGAACTTTGACCAATTTTACACTTTTGAAAGTCCTATTGACAAATTGGCAAGTTCTTACTTTTACGAAATTGAAGTCAATGAGAATTGTGACCTAGATTCTCAAATTTGTAATTCAGTTCAAATTTCCGAATCAATATTGACTCCTGTTTTGTTACCCAACTTGAGTAATATTTTAGAGTCAGTTTGATTCCCACACCTATCATTCTTGAACTTGAATCACCAATATTAAGTCACATTCCATTGTTGGAAAATAAATGTGGACTTGAGTTTCAACTTCTTGACTTGGACCTACTTCTTGAACCAATCTCGACTCCTGAGCCTTTACTTGACTTAAGTCACCTTCCTGAGTCGGTATTAGTTTTGTACTTCCTGAGTCCAAGTCAATCATTCTATCTTTTCACACTCCATTTTGGGACAAGGCGGTTGACAAATTTGACTCCGAAATTAATTATGGAATTTGGAAATTAGATGGGGTTAAATATTTAATAAAAATCCTTTATGGATATATCATTTTAGTGGGTTATATTAGAGAAATTTCTGGTGGGTTCCTCCGAACTCCACGAAAAGTCGATTGGGCCGCATTTCGTGGACCAATCAGACTACCACCGGAACCACCACCTTAAGGTAACATTTTCCTTCTCTTTCTTTTTTTCATGCATCTATGCATTAATTCATACATTGAGGACAATGCATGAGATAAGTGTGGGGGAAGGTCTAACATAACTTAGGTTTTTCTTTTTATTAAAAAAAAATTCTTTACTTTTAAAAACTTTTTGAAAATAGAAATAATATTTTGACATATTTTTTGTAAGAAATTAAGTCAATTTTAAGGAATAGGAAAATCAAAATTAGGATTTCTTAAATTTGGTCAAAATAAGATTATTTGTTTGATTTTTAGGGTTAGGAAAATAATTTGTCAAAGTAATTTAGCCTTGATCTTTACCTTGATGAAATATGCACACTTCATACACTTACACACTTAGGGTTCAAAAACAAAGATTCTTATGCCTATATAAAAAAAAAGAAAAAAAAGAAAAAAATATCTATGACAGATGAACGAATCTAATTATTGATTAGCTAGGTACTTTGGCCTAAGCAAGCCTAAATATTTATGTGAAAGATAATTAGATAAGTTTGAGAAAAAATATATATATAAATCCTCTGATTAAGCTGGGTATTTGTGCCTAATAAAGCATAAGTATTCACGCCTAAAAGGGGTTCAAATAATAAAATCCTTAGTTTTGTGGCCTTGTTTGCTCGACTTCTTAAGTCCTTAGGGTGTTTTCTCACCTGGTACCCTAAGACCGTTTGGTTTGGGAGTCATCGATTAAAAGCTCGTTACATGGGCAGATTAGAAAGCCTAATAGAACTAAGGAATAATACCACAAAATATATATATATAAATAAATAAGGCATAAGAGTTAGAGTTAATGAACCCTTAGTCAAAATTTTCACGATTACAAGGTGCATATGACTTAGGATAAAGTAATAGACCAGATGAGAAGTACAATTTGACTCCTTACTTTGATTGATAACAAATTTTTTAATAGAGACTAAGTTTAGGAATGAAAAATTCAGTTTTCCTATAACTTATAGATTGCTTGAATCTTACAATTATCTTTCTTTATGGATTTTGTGGGTGTAATCCATTGAAAACCCTCACGAGACAAAACTCGTCCTCTAGGGGAAATCTAAAGGTTTAACGGCTTGTTGCACATACTCAGTGCAATCGCGTGACCTGCGAAAGTGGTCTAATAATCCTTAGTATAGTTTAGTTGTTTTGCTCAAGGACGAGCAAAAGATAGGTATGAGGGTGTGATTGGTCACTAATGTTGCACATTTATTATCATATTTCCATACTTATTATAGAATAAAATCTGCATTGTCCTAATTAAATGTTTAATTTATTTGCAGGCCCATTCCTTAAGGAGATGAAGAGAAACAAGCCCAAAAGCCCACCAAATTCTGATTAATTCAGAATAAATTTGAAATGAAGAAATCAGGGCAAAATCTTGACATATAAGGAAGTTGAGAAGAATCCTCCCTGAATCAAGATGAAGAAATCAGGGCAAAATCTTGGCATATAAAGAAGTTGAGAAGAATCCTCCCTGAACAAGATGAAGAAATCAGGGCAAAATCTTAGCATATAAGGAGGTTGAGAAGAATCCTCCCTGAATCAAGCACAATCAAAAGCTGTTTTGTCAACTTTTGAAGTAAAAACAAGAAAATCAGAAGAAGATACGAGAAATACATCAGACCAGGAGATCCCCCAATCTTCCTGAGATTTTCTCCTTTAGGTTTTTCCCTATAAATACTGGTTTTAGCTGAGCAAAAGGGAGGACCATGCAGAGAGAGGATTTAGTCTAGTTTTCCATTTTTTAGTGTAGGTTTTTGTTTTCTTTTCATGTAATTTTTAGTTTTCATTTATGTAATTCAGAGGAGATCAGATTTCATAGAAGAACAAGAATGAAGGTTGAGCTAAGAGTGACACCAGTGTAAGGTTTCTTTCTTTTCTTTTATCGTTATGAAATCAAATTTGTATTCTCTCTTTGTATATACTTCATTTTAGTTTTCTTCTTCTTCTTCTTTTCTACTTCACTCTTCTTTTGGTACAATTGTCTTCCAAGTAAGTCTAAAAGCATCGAAAGAGCCTTGCCTTTGCGAGTGCCACCGATAGCTCATGACTGTAACGCCCCGATTCCACGAATACGGGGGCGTCACTGCAACGTATATACGTAGGTCAGAACTACCCTCCCGTATATACGCTAAGCATCAGTACAGACAAGAATCAGAGTACGGAAGCAGATGGTGCATTATACATTCCAACACATATATACAATTATAGAATTATCACCAGAGTGATTACAATATTACATGAATATCATATCACTAGTATGCGCAAATGCGAGAGTACAAGGAATATACATAAATGAACAGTATAAAAAGGAGCTCGCATACAAGTATGCAAGGAACTATACAAGTGAAAAGTATAAAAGAGCACTCACGAGTTTGCTAAGGAAAAACTCGAGAGGCACAAAGGGGGTCTGGAAGGATGTGGCTCCGAAAGGTCGGCTGGAGGTCCACGCTACTGCTGCGCTACTCTGAGCAGTAAAGGGGGGCAATCCACACGCTTCGGCTCCAGGACCTGGACATGAGAATCCAGGGGAGTCAGTGAAACTCCCCAGGCGAGTAGGATACAATGCCAGGTGGCGAGCCAGGAGGGACACAAGAGTCAAGTACAGGAGATAGGAGGGTTAGAACACAAATGAAAATACATATATGGACGGTCATAATACAATCATCAGAAAACCGAAAATCCAAGGTAAAGCTGATTTCATGCAAAGTGATTTTATACGCTTAGGTCACGGTCCATGAGACAAATACATCGAAGGAATAATCCAAACAAGGAAACCCTCATCTATATACCTCTATCTCATGCCACAGAATATCCAAGCGTATAGAATCAGAGTGCAAATCGTATGAAAGTCAAACAGGAATACAAAACAGGAATCATGACATGCAAAGCAAGTGTAACAGGAATCATAACAGATGTCTATTATTATTATTACTTGTCTGACCCATATATCTCGGTATGTGGCTCGGTGTACGGTCAACTCACATACATCCATATATAAGCTAGCCAAGGGTTGTTAACGGAAGCCGATGGAGAACTGATAACACTTCTTATAGTAGTTTCCATTCACCTGGAAACAGTTTTGGAGGTCAAAAATCCCCCTATTCAGTAAACAGATTCACTACCGCCAGTATATATATATATACATATATATACTTATATTACACCTACTATAAGCAAGGTATCATTCCGGCATCCATCACTTCCTCCCATACCCATACAAGTTGTCCTTTTTATAGCTTATTAGGTAATTATCAATTTACGGGGAAAATAGGAAATGGACATGATCAGGAATCAGGAGTACATAAACAATATATAGTCAGGTCACTGCATGTAAAGCAGGAAAATAAGTCACTGATCATGATACAGAATCATAAGTCAAGGTCCCCGTAAAGATGATAATCACAAGTCAAGTTATCATGCTGGGTGTCAAGTGATAGCATGATAGGATGATGATATTAAGTAAGCAACCAATCATATCAAGAATGGATAGTAGTCAGGTAAGTCATAGCATAGTAAAAAGGGTCTTGCCAAATAGTGGCATGTCAGGTGGTCAGGTGATAACATACTGGAAGTTAGGTGATAACACAGTTACCAAGTGATATACATGCGTTAAAAGGAAGCATGTAACTAACAAGTATGGAGTAGTAGCATGGTAAGTGGAACATAGTATAAGTCCAGAAGTCAACGACCACGAAGGGTCGGCCAAGCATAGTATGAAAGCAGTAAAAGGTATATGAAATAAAGTATATGAAAACATGAAAAGAAATACTTATCGTCTCGATGAAACGGAACTCAAATAGAGAAGAGCGAGACTACTCGCATACAAGAAGGTAGCGAGTGAGAATACTCGCCTGAGTCACCAATATACCGAAATATCCGAAATCCACGGAAGCTCGGGATGCGCCATAACTTCGAACGGTTGTGTGAAGCTCTATGCGTTCGGAAGGATCGAGGTTGACAATATCGCCAAAAGGATCCACGGCGATACGATCGACGAAGGAAGCTACGGTCCAAATCCAAAGGAGGGGTTGGAGATGGTGAAGGCCTTTGTTTTGGTGAAGTGATGAAGAAAGAAAAAAAAATGAAATGGAGAAGGAAGGGTATTTATAGGTTTGGAATTTGTGAAGGAGTGGTAAATAAATAAAAGAGAGGGGTTTTGTGTAAATGAAGTGGTGAGGTGTTTCTCTTGGCCAATAGGGGCTTGCCATGGTGAGGGGTGAGGTGGAGATGAAGATGGTGGAAGGTGGTGAGGTGGAGGGTGAGGAGAAGATATTTGGGAGATATTTGTGGTGGAGGAAAATGAAAGGAAAGAAAAAAGATATTTGGGGAAAAACTTGTGGTTGTGGAGGAAGGAAGGAATTAAGGGAAAAAGAAAAAAGGAAAAGAAATTAGAAATAGAAGATATTTTCTTGGTCTCCAAAAATGAAAATATCGGAAACACAGTTTCCCGAGATAAAGTCGAGTATGCGGGAAAACAATTCGGAAAATACCGAAATCGTCCGAAATTCAAGTATCTCGGAACGACTCGCAATTTTCACCAAAAATCAATAATAATATATGAAGACTCGTAGTAAAATCCTTTTTAAGAAATACTTTATAGTTTTAAATCTAAAAATCCCGGAATCAGTTACCTACCGACTCCGAAAGAATTTTCATAAAATCATAAAATTCTCAGAAAAAGAATGTAGGTAGAAAATATGATTCTAAGAGATAATGCCTAAAGGCCTTTCTAGAAAGTCCTAACAGTTTGTGAATTAAAAATCCTAGAATCGGTTATCTACCGACTCCAGTGGAAGATCCATAATTTCGTAAAATCTTCAGAAAAAGTATTTAAGTAATAAACATAATTCTAAGAAGAAATGTCTAAAGAATCTTCTAGAAATTCTAAACAGTTGGTAAGATAAAAATTCGGGAATCGATCAGCGGCACTGGTCGACACCGGTTTTGAAGAAATTCCTTTTAATTCCGGAAAATTCCAGAAAATCATATAAAATATATTATATTGGAAAATGATATTTAAAATTTAAATCGGTCAAATACGGAAAGTAAATCGAAAAATACGATCGAAAAACTGAATACGCAATTAAGTACGTATTCCGGGAACGGGGTATTACAATCCACCCACCTTACAAAAAATTGCGTCCTCGCAATTTCGTTAAGGGGTGAATTGAATACAAAGGGAACAAAGGCTGGAATCTATACCAATTAAGATATGAAGCACTATAGGTAGGGCTCTCAAGTCAACTGAATAATAATCATACTCTGCATTTCCGGTTGATGATGTCGTGGCTGTGAAATAAATGAATACTGATGATGTCGTGGCTGTGTAATAAATGAGCCAGAATACCGAAGATAAAGAAAACCCTGAAAATCCTGAGCATAATAAAGAAGACCGATAATTAAGAACCCCGATTGCTGTCTTCCGAAGATAGCCAGATCAAGATCGATCTGGAGAATACCAAGCTTCATAGAATTGGCCGAAGAGATCCCATAATAGTTTCCTTCAGAACCAGCCACTACCTCTCTAGTCTAGTCATATCTTAAGATAGTATAAGGCTTCATAAAACCAAAACATAAAACCAAAACAGGGAAAGGATAGGAAGGATTAGGAATCAAAGGAAAAGATAGTCAAGGAGGGATTTGAAATCAAAGGAAAGATAGTCAAGAAATAGATAACTCTGCACTTGTAGTTGGAATGTATAACCAAGACTCATGTATTCCAGTTGCAAATCTCTTTACCATTGATTTGCCTTCTGGACGTACTGAGGAAGTTAGAGCCTAAGCTCTGATACCAACCTGTAACGCCCCGATTCCACGAATACGGGGGCGTCACTGCAACGTATATACGTAGGTCAGAACTACCCTCCCGTATATACGCTAAGCATCAGTACAGACAAGAATCAGAGTACGGAAGCAGATGGTGCATTATACATTCCAACACATATATACAATTACAGAATTATCACCAGAGTGATTACAATATTACATGAATATCATATCACTAGTATGCGCAAATGCGAGAGTACAAGGAATATACATAAATGAACAGTATAAAAAGGAGCTCGCATACAAGTATGCAAGGAACTATACAAGTGAAAAGTATAAAAGAGCACTCACGAGTTTGCTAAGGAAAAACTCGAGAGGCACAAAGGGGGTCTGGAAGGATGTGGCTCCGAAAGGTCGGCTGGAGGTCCACGCTACTGCTGCGCTACTCTGAGCAGTAAAGGGGGGCAATCCACACGCTTCGGCTCCAGGACCTGGACATGAGAATCCAGGGGAGTCAGTGAAACTCCCCAGGCGAGTAGGATACAATGCCAGGTGGCGAGCCAGGAGGGACACAAGAGTCAAGTACAGGAGATAGGAGGGTTAGAACACAAATGAAAATACATATATGGACGGTCATAATACAATCATCAGAAAACCGAAAATCCAAGGTAAAGCTGATTTCATGCAAAGTGATTTTATACGCTTAGGTCACGGTCCCATGAGACAAATACATCGAAGGAATAATCCAAACAAGGAAACCCTCATCTATATACCTCTATCTCATGCCACAGAATATCCAAGCGTATAGAATCAGAGTGCAAATCGTATGAAAGTCAAATAGGAATACAAAACAGGAATCATGACATGCAAAGCAAGTGTAACAGGAATCATAACAGATGTCTATTATTATTATTACTTGTCTGACCCATATATCTCGGTATGTGGCTCGGTGTACGGTCAACTCACATACATCCATATATAAGCTAGCCAAGGGTTGTTAACGGAAGCCGATGGAGAACTGATAACACTTCTTATAGTAGTTTCCATTCACCTGGAAACAGTTTTGGAGGTCAAAAATCCCCCTATTCAGTAAACAGATTCACTACCGCCAGTATATATATATATACATATATATATACTTATATTACACCTACTATAAGCAAGGTATCATTCCGGCATCCATCACTTCCTCCCATACCCATACAAGTTGTCCTTTTTATAGCTTATTAGGTAATTATCAATTTACGGGGAAAATAGGAAATGGACATGATCAGGAATCAGGAGTACATAAACAATATATAGTCAGGTCACTGCATGTAAAGCAGGAAAATAAGTCACTGATCATGATACAGAATCATAAGTCAAGGTCCCCGTAAAGATGATAATCACAAGTCAAGTTATCATGCTGGGTGTCAAGTGATAGCATGATAGGATGATGATATTAAGTAAGCAACCAATCATATCAAGAATGGATAGTAGTCAGGTAAGTCATAGCATAGTAAAAAGGGTCTTGCCAAATAGTGGCATGTCAGGTGGTCAGGTGATAACATACTGGAAGTTAGGTGATAACAACACAGTTACCAAGTGATATACATGTGTTAAAAGGAAGCATGTAACTAACAAGTATGGAGTAGTAGCATGGTAAGTGGAACATAGTATAAGTCCAGAAGTCAACGACCACGAAGGGTCGGCCAAGCATAGTATGAAAGCAGTAAAAGGTATATGAAATAAAGTATATGAAAACATGAAAAGAAATACTTATCGTCTCGACGAAACGGAACTCAAATAGAGAAGAGCGAGACTACTCGCATACAAGAAGGTAGCGAGTGAGAATACTCGCCTGAGTCACCAATATACCGAAATATCCGAAATCCACGGAAGCTCGGGATGCGCCATAACTTCGAACGGTTGTGTGAAGCTCTATGCGTTCGGAAGGATCGAGGTTGACAATATCGCCAAAAGGATCCACGGCGATACGATCGACGAAGGAAGCTACGGTCCAAATCCAAAGGAGGGGTTGGAGATGGTGAAGGCCTTTGTTTTGGTGAAGTGATGAAGAAAGAAAAAAAAATGAAATGGAGAAGGAAGGGTATTTATAGGTTTTGGAATTTGTGAAGGAGTGGTAAATAAATAAAAGAGAGGGGTTTTGTGTAAATGAAGTGGTGAGGTGTTTCTCTTGGCCAATAGGGGCTTGCCATGGTGAGGGGTGAGGTGGAGATGAAGATGGTGGAAGGTGGTGAGGTGGAGGGTGAGGAGAAGATATTTTGGGAGATATTTGTGGTGGAGGAAAATGAAAGGAAAGAAAAAAGATATTTGGGGAAAAACTTGTGGTTGTGGAGGAAGGAAGGAATTAAGGGAAAAAGAAAAAAGGAAAAGAAATTAGAAATAGAAGATATTTTCTTGGTCTCCAAAAATGAAAATATCGGAAACACAGTTTCCCGAGATAAAGTCGAGTATGCGGGAAAACAATTCGGAAAATACCGAAATCGTCCGAAATTCAAGTATCTCGGAACGACTCGCAATTTTCACCAAAAATCAATAATAATATATGAAGACTCGTAGTAAAATCCTTTTTAAGAAATACTTTATAGTTTTAAATCTAAAAATCCCGGAATCAGTTACCTACCGACTCCGAAAGAATTTTCATAAAATCATAAAATTCTCAGAAAAAGAATGTAGGTAGAAAATATGATTCTAAGAGATAATGCCTAAAGGCCTTTCTAGAAAGTCCTAACAGTTTGTGAATTAAAAATCCTAGAATCGGTTATCTACCGACTCCAGTGGAAGATCCATAATTTCGTAAAATCTTCAGAAAAAGTATTTAAGTAATAAACATAATTCTAAGAAGAAATGTCTAAAGAATCTTCTAGAAATTCTAAACAGTTGGTAAGATAAAAATTCGGGAATCGATCAGCGGCACTGGTCGACACCGGTTTTGAAGAAATTCCTTTTAATTCCGGAAAATTCCAGAAAATCATATAAAATATATTATATTGGAAAATGATATTTAAAATTTAAATCGGTCAAATACGGAAAGTAAATCGAAAAATACGATCGAAAAACTGAATACGCAATTAAGTACGTATTCCGGGAACGGGGTATTACAATGACGATGGATGTGAGTCTCTCTGTATCATTTCATGCTTGAAGATGTCTTGATGATGTAATGTGGAAGAGACAATACTCAACTCTTATGGGCTATGCGTTGATTGCCTTCACTTCAAGGTAACATCGTCGTCAAAGATTCAAGGTAAGCTTTTGGTAAAAAGAAGGTAAGTAATTATTTTTCTTTCTTTTCTTTTATTTCTGTAGATTAAATCACCAACACCACATCTTCCAAATCTTTCTTTTCCAATTCATTTGTATATAGTCGTTTTTGATTTTCTCCACCTTCTCATTCTACCGTTTTCTTTCTAACTTTGACATAACTCGTTTTCATTTTCATTTCTTTAAACAAAGAAGAACTTTCATTTTTCTTCATAAAGATTTCAATTAAAAAACCTTGAACGCTTCTATCGCAAACCCTCCTTGTGGATCACGACCCGCATAGCCACTTGCTATCGCGGTAGAATTGAGAACTTGCACATTTTTATTTTTAAGTTCTGTAATTCCGTATTTTGTGTGCAGGTAAAGCTTAAATCAATAAGTGTAACATGTAAATGCATACTGACAACGATAAATAAGGAAGTGCACAAGAACGAACACTCACAACAAATTAAATAAAATGAAATAAAGAAGTGAAACACTCACATGAAATGATGCTGTTTTGGAACTGAATCGCCGTCTGGTCTTCACTGCACGAATCGGTACTGATCTACAGATCATCCTATGGATCGGTCTTCGAATACCTTATGTATCGGGTGTTGTGCCCCTGACACCACTCGTTGTGCACGGCGGTTCGCGAAAGAAGTGACACAACAACAACCACTTCTTTGAGGAATCCGCCCTCCTGGCGGAAACTCAATTCAGCCGGAGAAACATTCAACGCAGCAGGAACAACTACCAATAGATAAAAACAATCAACGCACAAATTTAACGAGGTTCGGTAACGTGCCTACGTCCTCGGGGCAAGGGAGAGAGAGATCTTATTGATTTAACAATCAATACAACTATTACAAGAGAGAAACTTGAGGGAGGCAAGGGATTCTTCAGGATTTTCAGGGATACAATACGTGAGGCCTCTAGCCTCTATTTATAGCTACAGAGTCCCTAGATTTATGGAAACCCAGGTTGGATTCAATCCCATCCAGAAAAGGAATTCGAATCCTAAAAGGACACTCCAGCCGCGCCTGTCGGTCGACCAGCCGGTCGACCGACCCATGCCACGGTCGACCGGCCCGGTCGACCGCGCCTACCCGAGAGCGAGGCTACTTCAGTCAGTCGACCAGGGCCGGTCGACCGCTCCTTCCTATGCACGTCCGTGCACGCCGGTCGACCGGGCCGGTCGACCGGCCTCCTCCACCGGTCGACCGGGAGTACTTCTGGCCTGCTCCATGCGTCGTTTCTCGCTCCTTTGTCGTCCGATCTCTGTGCTACTTTCTTCCATCTCCTCTATCTCCTCTATCTCCTCTCTCCCACAATTCTCCATCTCGGTGAAGATTTTTCAAATCTGAGCCGATCTCCAACGTACCCCAGTCTATTACCTGGCGAAATCGACACATGATCTCGGTGAAATTGACACACGATCTTGGCTTGCGCACACCGGATGAAATCGACACACGATCTCGGCGAAATCGACACACGATCTCGGCTTGAAATCTATAGCTCAGTTATCCACTGGAATGCACCACACATGCCTTCCCTATGCTTCACTGTTTGACGCGGAAAAGGGGCTGGTGTAAAATTTTCTTGAATCAGATGAAAAATTACAGCCGGCTTAATCTTCCGGTTACAAGGGAGGGAGAATATTGAATCTTGAATTCCCCCTTTGTTTAGTGCTGGGTTCTTCGTGTGGCGGTGGAGAGTAAATCTTGTTCTCCGTTGACCAGATGACCGTTCTGGACCGTCGAGGGATCTTCTCCTTGGCAGGTAGAGGGAGTAACTCAGCTCCGTCTACCAAAACTCTAGAAGAGGAGATAGGCGAAGAGCGGCTAGTACTCAGTAAGCTCGCTGAAGAGTCTTTTCTCTCTCTTTGTTTATGATCTCCTTTTTTTCTTCTCCAAAAAATCCTCCCCCTTCAATAGTGACGGGACTATTTATAGGGTTTTTAGGGGGTGATCGTGCCCCCTAAAAGTGCTCCACGATGAGGGCCAATTTCCCCGCTACATGGGCGGTGGATGGCGCCATAATCAGGGTAGTTACAACCTTGTTGCTGAGACGCGGGCGTTGAGCCAACGCGCCTTGATGCGGAGACGCGGGCGTTGAGCCAACGCGCCTTGATGCGGAGACGCGGGCGTTGAGCCAACGCGCCTTGATCCGGAGACGCGGGCGTTGAGCCAACGCGCCTTGATCCGGAGACGCGGGCGTTTGAGCCAACGCGCCTTGATCTTGAATCTCTGCGTTTTGGTGGCTTGTCTTTGTGATTTTTAGACAGCCTACAGAACCCCCTCCAAAGTTTTCGACATTCCGCAGTTAACTGGGACGGATTTCGAAATACTTTGGACTCTAGCTGAGTTCGCCTTCATGACTAGACTGTTGATGCTCTGGGTTTAATCTTATCTGGAGTTGGTCTTCGTGAGTGTACTGTTGAACTCTTTGAAGCCCCCAGAGTTGATCATGTTGAGTTTCTAGATGCACAGTCTAAACCTCCCCGATTGCTTTTAGTCTGTCACTTAGTTTTCTTTGTCGAAGTGTACTAAGTTCCAGATTTTCTAACTCTTGTTTATTCTTTGCAGGTAGGCTTGCTCGTCCTTTTTCAGGTTTGCTGGGCCCCGGAAAGAATATATCGGCGGGCGAACTTGCTCAATGTTCGTTTGTAAGAGAGTAAATTATGGTCCTCGTCGTTTGTGAGAGAGTAAATTATATCTCCGACGAGGACCCAAATCTCGCCAAGGTCTCTTCAGATCTTCTGCACCAACCATGTCTGATGGCAAGAGATGGTCAGGTCAAGTATGACGGCGAGGAGGTTCCGGCGGTTGCGGTGGCGGAAAGACCCTCTTCCTCTCCCTACTCCAGAAGTGACATCGAGGACACTCCGTTGGATGACCTGCTGGGGAAAGGGATGGTGATGAATGAAGGGTTGCAGGACTTTCTGCTGCCGCTGGACCTCAAGAACACCATTGCTCTTAGCTTAGTCAGCTAGGGCGCTTTCGACTTTTGTGTCATCTCCATGGCGCAATCGGCTCCAATTGTGCACCTGGGATCAGATGCGGTTTCAAGGAGTGAGTACGGCCTCTGAGAGAGAGAGGGACTTCTTTGTACTCCTTAATTGTAACACTCATCTTATTGTATAAGAGAGCGTTTTGTATCACTTTCATATGCTTGGATATATAAATAAAAGTGACACTTTTCTTTTTGCCTCCTTCATTGTCTTAACTTTTTGTCTTCAGTTAGACACGTAGAAGCAAGGAATCTTTTGACCTTATCAAAATTATAGTGGTAATCTTAATAAGTCAAGATTTGTGAGGAAAGATCCTATTTCAGGAGTTTTTATGATACTGTCAGAGGTGTGATATTAACTTGACAGGGATGGGATGATTTTTTGGTGGACCTGCCACTTTGTAAAAGAAAGTGACAAGTGGAGTTCGTACCCCCAGGGAAGATGAACTTTTATCAAGGATTTGGGATTAACTTGATTTAAGATCAGCTGGGGAGTTTGACGGAAACATTGTTAATGGTGTAATGTTAACCAACAATGTTTCTAAATGAACTTGATACTCTGTCGGGGAGAGTATCAAATGAGACTAGACTCGCGGGGAATCTAGGAAGGTCTTTACCGTTAGAGGTGTGATATTAACTTAACGGTTTAGAAGTAGTCTTGTCAGAAGTGTAATGTTAACTTGACAAGGACATGAGTTAGAGGTGTGATATTAACTTAACTCATCAGCATCTCAGTTTTATTTGGGAAAACTGAGGAAGTCACTGTCATAGGTGTGATGTTTAACTTAACAGTGAGGATAATGCTAGAGGTGTAATGTTGAACTTGGCATTAGTCGTCTCGACTTTGACAAAGAAGTCGAGGAAAGGTCATGGCCATAGGTGTATTGTTGAACTTAGCGATGACTCGAATGCTAGAAGTGTAGTGTTAACTTGGCATCGTCCATTTCAGCTTCGATACGGAAGTCTGAAGAAAGGTGACTATCAGAGGTGTGATATTAACTTGACAGGCACTCGATGTACTGCTTAGGGGTGTAATGTTAACTTAAACAGTAGTTTGTCAGAGGTGTAATGTTAACTTGACAAGAATTGGCTCGTGATAAGAGCAATTTGAGGACCTGTCATTCTATTGATGAGAATTGACAAGTGGAATTTGAAATGCCAGAGGTATAGTGTTAACTTGGCAAATTTGAGAGTTTGTTACTCTATGCAGAGTTAACAAGCAAAGTTTATACTCGACAAAGAGTATTCATTACCAGAGGTATAGTGTTAACGTAGTAATGATTGCATTTTGTGGTCCTACCATTCTATGAATGAGAATTGGTAAGGGATTTTGGAGGAAAGAGTGGACTCAAGTCCACTTAGGATTTTTAGCAAACCCTCAGCTATCAACGGATTTGAGATGCCTTTACCAACTACCGTTTGAGTTGGGCTAGCCATGCTATTCCCCTCAGCATGATGAGTTGTCGAAGACTTATGTTGGGCTTAGAAGCCAACATTTTCCTCTATCCTTAGCCGTCGGAGGCGTCGGATGTTTCTGATCAGAGGTGTATTTTTAACTTGATCAGTGGAAGAATACTGTCTAGGGATAGTATTTCTTCAAGAATTTGCCATTGATTGGCATCATGAGTGTATCGCCATTCGAAGTGATGAGGCGATATGATCCATTTGAGTAGACTGACTCTACCACAAACGGTCCTTCCCATTTGGGTTGGAATTTTCCTTTTGTCTTGTGTGTCATCACCATGGGTCTTCTGACGCTTAAGACAAGATCGCCTTTCTTGAAGGTTCGTACTTTAACTTTCTTGTTGAAGGCTCTGGTGATTCGAGCTTGATAGAGCTCGATTTGCTGTTGGGCTTGCAGACGCTTGTCGTCTAAAGCCTCCAGTTCCTGGAGTCGCTGTCGATGCTTCTCCTCTGTCGTCATCTCCGCTGTCAGGGCAACGCGTAGAGATGGAATTTGGATTTCCAGGGGAAGCACGGCTTCACATCCGTATATCAAGGAAAACGGCGTGGCCTTAGTCGGGGTTCGCACAGTTGTGCGGTAAGCCAATAAGCATTCACCCAACTTGTCGTCCCAGTCTCGCTGACTTTTCGAGACGAACTTTTTGAGAAGCTTGCCAATAGTCTTGTTGAAAGCTTCAGCGAGGCCATTGGCGGCAGGATAGTATGCCGTTGAGGACACACTCTGGATTCTGAACTTAGCGCAGAATCTCTGGAAAGCCTGGCTGATGAACTGGGGTCCATTGTCATGGACAATCCGCCGAGGTACACCGAAACGGTAAATAACGTGATGTTTTACGAACTTGATCACGTTGGACGACTTCACCTCCTTCAAAGGAATGGCTTCGGCCCATTTGGAGAAGTAATCGGTTATTGCTAGAATGAACCGATGTCCTTTTGATGATGGTGGACTGATAGGACCAACCACGTCCATGCCCCACATTTCGAATGGCCAGGTAGAGGCCGTAGAGTGGAGATAGCCTGGCGCTTGATGGATAAAATCTCCATGTATTTGGCAAGCATGACATCTTTTGGCATAGGCGACGGCGTCGGCAACCATCTTGGGCCAATAGTAACCCAACCTTTGGAGTCGATGTGCCAGTTTTGGGCCAGGTTGATGGGCTCCACACATACCGTCGTGGGCCTCTTTCAATACTTCTTGGGCTTCGTTTGGTGAGAGACACCGAAGTAAGATTCCGTCATACGATCGACGATACAATGTTCGCGTGATCGCATTATAGTAGAATTTAGGGGCTTTCCTTCGAATGGCAGCCGCTTCTTTGGCGTCCTCAGGCAGGATGCCATACAAGACATAGTCGATGTAGGGGAACCGCCAGTCTCTAGGCTCTGGACCGGTTGACGCTTCAAGTGCTTCTTCGCGGTGACGACCTCCCGTTGACTCCTGATAATCCTCAAGAGCATTTCTCAGGCAATACAGGTCGTGGCTGTAGACAAATATCTTCTCCATTGCTCCAGCCGGAAGAGCTAAGGAGGCAGCCAGGGATGCGAGTGCATCGGCGTGCGCATTTTGCCTGCGCGGTACATGGTCGATGTAGAAGTTAGCCAACCCCTCGGCCATGCGGATAGTTGCGTTGTAATAGGGTACTAAGTCCTCATGTCTGACTTCGTACTCCCCGCGAACTTGGCTGACGATGAGTTTAGAGTCACCGTATGCCTCGAGATTTTTAACGCCAATCTCATCGGCGAATTGCATCCCAATCAAAAGAGCATTGTACTCCGCCACATTGTTGGAACAAGGCTCAGTTAATGAGACAGCTCGGGGAATCACATGATTTTGTGGGAGACGAGTATCACTCCTACCCCGCTACTATGTGTCCCTTCGGGCTTGTTCTTGATGCACCGTCGAAGAAAAGTTGCCATACTTGACTTTCGAACGATGTCTGAGTCAGGTAGACTTCGGCAACTTCATCTGGGAGATCCTCGTAGAGTTTGACTGCCCTCAGATCTGGGTGTTCAGCTAAGAAGTCCGCCACCGCTTGTCCTTTAATAGCCTTTCGTGATAGAAAATACATCTCATATTGTGATAGCAATATGGCCCATTTTGCCAGTCGGCCATTTAGCGATGAAGGTTTAGTCATAAGTAACCTCAGAGGGTTGACTTTTGATATGACATTTATAGTTTGACCTACCAGATAGTGTCGCATTTTCTAGATGGCGAACACCAGTGCCAAACATTCCTTCTCGATCGGGTTATACCGATGTTCGGCTCCGATCATTGTTCTACTTAGATAGTAGATTGCTTGCTCACGTCCCTGATCGTCATTCTGAGCTAGTAGAGC
The DNA here is from genome assembly GCA_038442645.1 of Agave tequilana. Taxonomy (NCBI): domain Eukaryota; kingdom Viridiplantae; phylum Streptophyta; class Magnoliopsida; order Asparagales; family Asparagaceae; genus Agave; species Agave tequilana. The sequence goes on along the minus strand of JAVJIF010010545.1, from coordinate 42,956 downwards.
TCCCAAAGAATGATCCATCGCTCGGACGTACACCAGAAACGACTTTCCGGATACTGGAGCTGCAAGGACTGGTGGTTGGGTGAGGTATTGCTTGATTTCCTCGAACGCTTGTTAGCAAGCGTCATCCCAAATGAATGAGACACCGTTCTTCATCAGCTTAGCGAAGGGTTGGCATCTTCCGGAGAGGTTTGAGATGAACCTGCGGATGTACGCCAATCGACCCTGTAAACCCCTGAGTTCCTTGAGGTTTCTCGGGGGTTGCATCTCCTGGATAGCGCGGATTTTTTCGGGTCCAAATGGATTCCTGTGGAAGTCACAATAAATCCTAGGAATTTGCCACTGGCTACCCCCAGGAAGGACTTGGTGGGATTCATCTTCAATTGATGAGCCCGCATGATGTCGAAGACCACCTTCAGATCAGCTATGTGATCTCCTTTAATACGACTTTTCACCGCAATGTCATCAACATAACATTCCACCGTTTTGCGTATTTGCTGATGGAAAATGGCATTCATGGCCCTTTGATAGGTTGCCCCTGCATTCTTCAGTCCGAAGGGCATGACGGTGTAGCAATACACTCCTAGGGGTGTCCTGAAGGAGGTGTGCTTTTCGTCGTCAGGATACATTTTGATTTGATTGTATCCTGAGAATCCGTCCATGAAGGACATTCGTTCGAATCCACAAGTATTGTCAATCATGACATCTGTGATCGGCAATGGGAATTCGTCCTTGGGGCAGGCCTCGTTTAGATCACGGAAGTCGATGCAGATCCTGATCTTCCCGTTCTTCTTGGAAACGGGGACGATGTTGGCCACCCAGTCGGGATGCTATTCTTCTCTGATGAAGCCAGAATCAATGAGCTTTCTGACTTCTGATTGAATTGCCTCCATTATTTCTGGGCGAAACCGTCGCTGCTGTTGTTTGACAGGTTTTACGTCCGGATTGATGTTGAGGCGGTGCATGGCCACTTGAGGATCAAGTCCTGGCATGTCCTCATAATTCCAGGCGAAGACGTCTATATACTCTTGTACAAGAGATATTAGATCCTTCTTCTCTGAAGGTGACAGGCCGTCACTTATGAAGATGGGCTTAGGGTTGGCCTCATCTCCTAGGTTGATCTGAACAACCTTGTCTTCTGTGGGTGGCTCACGCTGTTCAAAGCGGGTATCCTAAAGAGCATTTAAATGTTTGATCCAAGGATCTATATCAGATTGGATCATTTCTTCATTTCCATCTTCCAGGTGGCTTGTCGAAACCATGTTCACTGAAAGTTCCTTGAAGATGTTGCCGACACTGACATCTGACTCCCAAGATGATGTGTCTGAAGAGTAATCGTTGCTTGACGATTCTTGAGAATCGGAGGCTGATGGGACCGGAGTTGATACATAGCCTAACCCCCTGCGCGTCCGATGATAATAATCGGGGGCCTTCCCTTTCGGCACAAAGGAGTGAAGTAGCGTTCTTCTTCCTTTGCCGAAGTTCAACCCGGGTCTGTTGGTTAGGTCATACCCCATGCATTTCATCATTTTGAGCGTTTTTGGTTCATAATGACTGAGTTGAGGGGATTCCTCCTCACTTTCTGATTTTTCGCGGGGCGTTAGTTCAGTCGTCATTCGCCCAAACAGGATTGGTTTTTGGCCTTTTCGTCTTGTCGGAACCATGAATATAGATTCCTGCGCATCGCCATTATCCTGGTACGTCCCGAAAGATGATTTTACTGGTACATGCAATGATGTCAAAGCATCTATTGCCGACCAGATGTCATCGTCTACGTCGGTAGTAGTATCCGACGGTATTGAATCGGATGCACACGCAGAAAAATACTCAAAGTCTAGATTCTCATTAATATACCAACCGCCTGCATCGTCGGTGGTATTATCAACATCGAGCTTATTAGTGCTCTTTACAAGTGGTTCTAACTCCCACAGGCACTTTTCTTGCTCGGGCTCAGTGTCAGCCTCATTACCAGAGTCTGGCGCCTCCAGTTGCGGGGTTTCATCCACCGGATCCTGATATAAGAGGGAATCCGTGAAATAATTCTCGACCCCCTTGAACGGATACCTTTCGGCAACCAACGTTTGCACCTTCCCACTCGTGTCAATGTATTTCATGACTTGGTGAAGAGTGGAGGGAACGATGGAGTTGCGGTGGATCCATGGTCGTCCCAGCAGCAGATTGTAGGAAGTGTCGGCATCGATGACGTAGCACGTCACCTCCGATTTGAGGCTCCCAATCTGGCACTTGAGCTTGATTTTCCCCATCGGACGGGTGCCATTGGCATTGAACCTGTAGATGGTCGTCTGTGTAGGGCTCAGACGGTGAGTAGGGATGCCGAGGTGTTGCATGACTCGGCGAGGCATGATGCTCAATGCGGACCCTGGATCTACCTGAATGCGGTTCACCTCAGATGATCCGATATAACCTGTGAAGTACAGGGGTCGATCATGCTTCCCTTTGACCTGCATATCATCTGCCTGAAGGTGATGCGGGGGGTATTCTGGGAGGTGTGGAGGCAATCCTCTACATCTTCTTCCTTTGGCACCTGAGTCATGAAGACCTCAGCATTTGCCAGAGCTTCTTGCAGAGCTTCCCTGGTCGACTTTGACAGTCTAAGAAGTTCATACAAGGTAATGCGTGCTGGTATATTGGCCAGCTGAGCCAGGACATCAAAGCGGTAAGGTGCCGAAGGCCCTTCCGCGATGCCTCTTTGAAGGGCTCGAGAGAATCGAGTCTCCTTCTGCTTCTCCACAGGCGGCTTCGTGGAGGGCCTAGTTGGCTCTGCAGCCGGTTGTGGAGGGTTTGCCGCCACTTCGCCGTATTGCTTCAAGTAGGGCTGTCCTGAACGAGTCCCCGTCATTGGTTGGTTGGGCTCTGCGGCCAAGACTATTGTTTCCTCTTCTGAGTCAGTCAGTGAGGGAACATCATCCTCTGCTTCTCAGGAGGAAGCACATACCACATGGCAGGACGAAGCTTTTGCCTTGCCTTTGGACTTCCTGTTGGTCACAGTAGTCCACTGCTGGTTGTCCACTAGGTCGGGGTGGACCCATATAATTTCCCCTTGAGGCGTAGGGACGGGTACCAAGCCCTTCTCCTGCTGCTGGTGAGGGTCTGTGTTGACCACTCTTAATTCTCCCCTTGGAATAGGAGTTACCCCCGCAGGCGTTGGAGGTTGTCTCCCGAACTGGAGAACCGACGTCACATTAGCCGTGACCTTCTTCTGCTCTGGTCGGAGCTTTAGCACCTCCGCGTCAATCAAAGCCTGAAGGATGTCTTTGAAGACGTAGCAGCTTTTGGTAGGATGTCCCAACATCCTGTGGTACATGCAGTAGTTGGGATTGTCGGTCTTGCCGACTTCCTCCGGGCGCCTAATTTCAGGGAGCTTCAGTCGATTGCTCTTGTTGAGTAGTTTGAAGAGCGAATCGACGTGTTCCTCCTTGAAGGAATACTGCTTGTTGGCGCGGGGTTAGCTTGAAGAGCCACTTGCCCTGCCTGTTTGAGGTTTGGCGGGGGATTTGGTCTCCGTCGCCAAGTTATCCTTCCGCTTTGTTTGGAGGGATGTGTCTGGCGCTGGTGCACGCCTTGTCGACCTTTCCGGCCGCGGCTTGCCTTCCTCCGCTCGGACGCGGGCGACAATCTCCTCAGCCTGTTCACCTTGTTGGACTAATTGTTTCCAGGTGCGGCTTTCAGCAACTCCTATTTGAGCAAGGAGTGAGGTTTGGAGGTTGTGGCGGCATGTTTCCACCAGGGTGGCCTGGGTCATACCGCTTGGACACCGGAGTGCCACGTTCCGAAATCTTTCCACGAAAGATTTAACGGACTCCCCTCTCCGCTGTTTGGTAGCTAAAAGGGTGGGCATCGTGACTTCGGAGTCATCTTCGAAGAAACGTGTTAAGAACAGCTTCTCCAGATCCCCCCAGTTCTTGATAGAACCTTCCGGGAGCTTCATAAACCACTCAAAAGCCAACCCTTTCAGGGTGCCGATGAATAGTCGCGCCAGGATGGCGTCATTATCTACTACATTCCTGGTTTGGGATTTGAAGTAGTAGATGTGCTGATTAGGGGACCCCTTCCCATCGAAGGCTTGGAGGGTTGGAGCCTTGAACTTAGGAGGGTACGGGACTAGATCCCACTCAGCTGGATAGGGCCGGACCACTCCAACTTCTTGGAGGTCTTTGCGACTGGCAAGGGCATTGAGGCGTTGCTCCAGTTGACTCATTCTTTTAGTATGAGCCTTTTCTGGGTCGTGTGACGAAGATTTGGACGAATTTGAAGTAGATCGTCGCGCCTCCTCAGAAGGTTCGGAAGATGAGCTTCCTCCCTTTCTCCCTTTGCCCTTTGACCTCCTAGGAGGAGATTTCCTCCTGTCTTCCAGCAGTTGTGCAATCGCCTGCTTGAGGGAGTCAATCGACGCCTGCTGGGAAATAATCATGTCCATTTGTGCTTTCTGGACCTGCTCTATACGTCTTGCCGTCTCCTCAGGAGTGCCCGTCATGTAGGCAGAGGTCTCCTTCTCGACGGAAGAGTTCGAAGCCCCTGATTCCACTACGGCGGAGTGGGAATCATTCGCTCTAATGCCGTGGGCTAAGGCATTATAGTCAATTGGGGAATGGCCCCCGTCCGGGTGCGAGTGTGTCGATACACCCCTTCCGGTTCAGAGTCAGACTCGGACTCGTCTGAGCTGACTGCAAGTTGTTTCCCCTTGCTCCTGCTTGTCATGTTCGCAGTAAGCTCCGGGTATTCAATGTCAGAGAAGACTCTCCTTCTATGGGAGCGCCTTCTTTTGGCTGACGGGGGAATCGAGGTCAGTTGTCCAGCTAAGGACTGCTGGTGCACACTCGACCCGCAACGGCACTCCGCAAGCATGGAGATAAGCCGTTGGCAGCAACAAGATGAAGTGACCTGGTGGGCGCTTCTTTTCTTTGTCAAATAATCCCTCAAATCCATGGAAGAGGGATCAAAGAGACTAGCCTCACAACGTCGAAGACGGGAGGCATCCATGTGCTGTGCAGAATGGACGCAGACTTCAGGGACGCGGTTTCCGCGTCGTGACTGTGGAACGCGCGTCTGGCGTCTCTGTTGAGATGAGACGCGAGCATCGCGTTGCTGCCTGGTGCGTCCAGGCTGAGCCGCGTGAGAAAGAGTGGGCTGCAGGGCGCCTCGTCTCTGGGTACGCGCTTCCTGCGTTTGACGAGACGCAGAAGCTTCATTCTGGCGTTTGGTAAGTTGGTCTTCAGAGGACTCAACTTGAGGAGTTGCGTGCTTGGGCCGCCAAACGCGGATTTCACGTACTGAACGTGACGCGGGCAAGGCGCGAGCCTGTACGTTGCGTCCAGCTTCAGTTGGAAAACCAACGGTTCCGACTTGCAGCTGACGCGCACGTCTCCTCTGTGACGCTCAGCGTTTCGATTGCGTCGAGGAGGTGGAGAGAAACCAACAACATCCTGATGCTGGGCACCAGGAATTTTGACCACGCGGGTCTCCTGAGAGACGCTGACGCGGGTCTTCTGTGCGACGGAGTTGGTCGCAACAGCAACTGTGCTTGGGATCACGCGGGCCTGCTGAGAGGCGTGGACGCGTGAACTTTGCTGGGCACAGTGGGCAGCAGAGGAGCTCGAGAAAGCCACCGATTGGGCTTCGAGGCCATTCCCTGTCGAGACCCGGCGGCAGACGCGGGTCTTTGGGCTCTTGGAGCCAGAAGAGAGGAACTCTTCGTACTTCGCCTGGTCGAACTCGACAACGAGCGATTCGACCATCTTTCCCTCGTGGTGGACGTCATCTTGCGCCACAACATGTTCGTCGGTAACAAACAGAGTCCCCTGCGGAGTCGCCATCTCTTGTTTGACGCGGAAAAGGGGCTGGTGTAAAATTTCCTTGAATCAGATGAAAAATTACAGCCGGCTTAATCTTCCGGTTACAAGGGAGGGAGAATATTGAATCTTGAATTCTCCCTTTGTTTAGTGCTGGGTTCTTCGTGTGGCGGTGGAGAGTGAATCTTGTTCTCCGTTGACCAGATGACCGTTCTGGACCGTCGAGGGATCTTCTCCTTGGCAGGTAAAGGGAGTAACTCAGCTCCGTCTACCAAAACTCTAGAAGAGGAGATAGGCGAAGAGCGGATAGTACTCAGTAAGCTCGCTGAAGAGTCTTTTCTCTCTCTTTGTTTATGATCTCCTTTTTTTCTTCTCCAAAAAATCCTCCCCCTTCAATAGTGACGGGACTATTTATAGGGTTTTTAGGGGGTGATCGTGCCCCCTAAAAGTGCTCCACGATGAGGGCCAATTTCCCCGCTACATGGGCGGTGGATGGCGCCATAATCGGGGTAGTTACAACCTTGTTGCTGAGACGCGGGCGTTGAGCCAACGCGCCTTGATGCGGAGACGCGGGCGTTGAGCCAACGCGCCTTGATCCGGAGACGCGGGCGTTGAGCCAACGCGCCTTGATCCGGAGACGCAGGCGTTTGAGCCAACGCGCCTTGATCTTGAATCTCTGCGTTTTGGTGGCTTGTCTTTGTGATTTTTAGACAGCCTACATTCACCTTAGGAGAACTTTCATACATGCCGATCACCGAACGTAGCTCCTTCTCCGCAACTTCACGACCTCACGAAGAACTCATCATGAGCCAACATTGACTCTCTAACTGACTAGCTCTATCTAGTCTACATGTCTTTAGCTAACGGTCCAACCAAGTCTGTGTAGAGCACACCGAACACCATCATCGGCTTCAATAATTGGATGCACACCACTCCTTATGTAAGCTCAACATTTTCTCACCAGAAGATCAACCTGTTCATCGAGATCACAACACCTCACCTCTACGTGAAGTCCAAACGGTCACAACACTTCAGCTCTACGTGAAGTCCCTCCACCTCTACGTGAAGCTCCAATCGGCCACAACTCTTCACCTCTATGTGAAGTTCCAATCAGCTTCTCGAGAACCCAAACAGCTTCATACGGATTGCATCACCAAATTGCTGCGCATTTACGGCTGCCTACGTACCTTGCCCAAGGGATCAAGCTAACCGTAGTTCATTTAAATGAGCTCCGTCAAGCTCAAGCACTTGTACCTAAATCTGCAGCAGCGAACCTATCTGGCTGAGTCATATGAACCTCCTCATGTCCATCATAGAGAACAACGGCCTTCAACTTGAGTTTGTCGCGATCACAAGCTTGAGATTCATACTTCTTTACCCACAAGCGTGGTTTTACCTTGGTTCCAATGGCTGCAAACAACTCGACATCCTCAACAGTGTCTTCAACCTGTTCAGCATTAACCTTGGCTACATGATCTCCACCCGGTGTCATATCCGGTGAAGTCTTCTCTTATGCAGAACCAACTGGAAATGGTGGAGTAGCATCAACCTCCACCCGCTGCGATACTTTCTTGGTCTCCGTCCTCTCCACCTGCTGAGAGACGGTGGACTTCAACACTAAAGACTCTTCAAATGTGACATGCCTACTCAACACGTTCTTGTTTTTGGGGTCCCACAATCTGTAGCCATTCCTTTTGACACCCAAAAACACAAAACTCTTTGCTCGCGGATTCACCTTGCCATTCTTGGTACTGAAGTAGGCCGGACTTCCAAACTCCCGCAGCAAACCATGATCTTGAGCAGCTTTCCCAGACCAAATTTCTAATGGAGATTTACCTTCTATCACAGTCGATCTATTTATGAGATGGCTAGCATACACAATCGCCTCAGCCCAAAATGATTTGTCTAATCATGCATTAGACAACAACCACCGAACCTTCTCCAACAAGGAACGATTTGCTTCCTTAGCCAACCCATGTATACTTGTTGTGAAGTGAGTAGCAATACCTGTGTTCTGACCAAATCGTAGGAATTAGGTTATGTCTCTTTCAACATTACCAATCTGCAGCTCCTTGATCTTCCTACCAATCTGCTTCTCCATTCTTCCTTTCCACTTCACCAACATATCTAGGGCTTCACTCCTTTGTCTCATGAGATATATCCAACAATGCCTAGATAAAATATCAATAAAAGAGACAAAGTACCTGTGACCTCCAAGCGATGCAGTCTTAGCAAGTCCCCAAATGCTTACGTGAACACAATCAAGAAGACCTTCTGAGCGATGAGTACTGGTGCTGAATTTTACCTTCTTCTTTTCCAGAACGCTGTGTTCACCTTCCAAGTTGCAGGTAGCAGTACCTTCCAACGATCCCTTCTTTACAAGAGCTCGCAAAGACCTTTCACCTCCATGTCCGACCTTTACCTGCCAGACTTCTGTGCAACCATCATCTGAAGAACTAGAAGTCTCCACCCGACTTGAAACTGTACTACCCTTTAAGTAGTAGAGGTTGTACCGGCGGACGCCCTTCGTCACCACCATCGAGCCTTTGATCATCTTGAGAACACCATCTCGAACAGATATCACCAGACCTGATACTTCTAAAGCACCAACAGAGATAAGATTCCTTTTGAGTTGAGGTACATACCTCACCTCCTTCAATTCTCGTACTATCCCATCATCCATCTTGATACGTACTGTACCCATCCCTTCTATTTTACATGGATGGTCATCTCCCATAACCGTGTAACATCCATCCAGCTTCTCAAAGTTAGAAAACCAGGCCCTGTTAGGGCACACATGATAGGTGGCTCCGCTATCCAAGATCCACTCAGCATTATCTGTGTTACAAAAAGTAGGGGTAGTAATAGAGAGTGAATACCGATGAGTCCGAGTCTGATCCATCTGCCTGTGAGGTACTGCCTTCAGTACTGACCACGTTTGTAAGATTTGCCTCAGTCTTAAACTCTACCTTCTTATCTTTTGCCTTCGGGCATTCAGCTTTCCAGTGTCCTAGTTCCTTGCACAAGGCACACTGATTCTTCTTCAGATTTCTGAAGCCTGATCTAGACTTTGATCTCCCCCATCGTCTCTTCCCTTCCTATTGGAACTTCTGCCTCTTACCTCCAATGCCTCTGCTTTTGTGCTTCCCGAAGAAGACAGTCGGTCCTGTCTCCTTTCTTCATAACTCACAAGTGCAGCAGACACCTCATCGTAGTTAAGGGATTGTCTACCATTGAGAAAAGTAAGAGTAAAGGCCTCATACTCTTTCCTAGGAAGAGAGTTCAAAAGAATTACTGCCTTATCCTCTTCACTAGTCTCCACATCCACATTAACTAGATCCGTAAGAAGCTTCGCGTAGTGGTTCAAGTGTTCATTGATGGAGCATCCTCTTTGCATCTGAAACCCATAGAGCTTACTCTTCAACTGCAATTGCGATTCTTTGCTCTTCGTCAGATACTTCCTTTCTAGGATCTCCCACAGCTGCCTTGCAGATGTCTCATGCAACACCTGATACTTGATGTCTTATATCAGACAAGACCTGATCAAGTCGCACGCCGAACGGTTCATCTTGTCCCAATCTTCTTCTGTCGTTGATGCGCGCTTCTTCTCCAACCGTAGAGTGTCTTCGAGGTTTGATGCCGTCAGCGCATCCATAACCTCACACCTCCACATACCAAAGTTGTTCGTCCCGTTGAACTTCACCACATTAATCCTTGAATGTGGATACATGGATTTCACCGATGTACTTTCTCTAGCTATCTTCTCAACTGATTCCTCAAAGCAATGTGGAAACAAACAGAGTTAGATAAAATAAACTAGATAAAGATCAGATCTTTACCTCCACGCGAAACCCTCGAAGAGTTTCCGAAGCAATCTACTCCACCAACTTGATTCCTCGAGCAATCTTCACACGCTGTTCTGAGATCGACACACGATCCCACAAACAGTCCCAACTCTGATCTGAGATCGACACACGATCTCTGCCAAACAGCAACAGATGCCTTTGAATCAACAGATGATCCCACGTCGAACCTGGGATGCTCTGATACCACTTGTTGTACCCCTGACACCACTCGTTGTGCGCAGCGGTTCGCGAAAGAAGAGACACAACAACAACCACCTCTTTGAGGAATCTGCCCTCCTGGCGGAGACTCGATTCAGCCGGAGAAACAATCAACGCAGTAGAAACAACTACCAATAGATAAAGCAATCAACGCACAAATTTAACGAGGTTCGACAACGTGCCTACATCCTCGGGCAAGGGAGAAAGAGATCTTATTGATTTAATAATCAATACAACTATTACAAGAGAGAAACTTGAGGGAGGCAAGGGATTCTTCAAGATTTTCAGGGATACAATATATGAGGCCTCTAGCCTCTATTTATAGCCACAAAGTCCCTAGATTTATGAAAACCCAGGTTAGATTCAATCCCATCCAGAAAAGGAATTCGAATCCTAAAAGGAAACTCCAGCCGCGCTTGTCGGTCAACCGACCCATGCCACGGTCGACCGGCCCGGTCGATCGCGCCTACCCGAGAGCGAGGCCACTTCAGTCGTTCGACCAGGCCTGGTCGACCGCTCCTTCCTGTGCACGCCCGTGCACGCCGGTCGACCGGGCTAGTCGACCGGCCTCCTCCACCGGTCGACCGGGACATCGACCGGGAGTACTTCTAGCCTGCTCCATGCGTCGTTTCTCGCTCCTTTGTCGTTCGATCTCTGTGCTACTTTCTTTCATGTCCTCTATCTCCTCTATCTTCTCTCTCCCACATCGGGTCCACAACGAGCATGAATCCGAATCGAGTCCGGATCTCCTGCAACGGTCCGAATCTCACCAAACGAATCCGAAACACTGTAACACGCAACCAAACACATAAGCTCACGCAAACATACCCTTGTACACATATACACTCCACAATATACACGCATAATCATACGTATATACTCGCATATATACGTGTATAAGTATACACATGCACCAAGATACATGCCTAGTTAAATAAATACCAACACACATTAATATAAATACATACATACTTCTACATGAATTGAAAAAAAAACATACACATGCACATCCATGCATAAATATATGCATACACATGCATGCATATCATAGCCACCCACGCACACACACCAACAAACATTAATATAAGTTCTCAATTATTACAAGATTACCCTTATACATATATATAACACTAACCGCGGGGCAACTTGCGGCGCACCGACAAAGGCTCTGGCGGAGGTGTCAGGAGCCGCAGAGGGTGTCGTTGGATAGAGGAGTTCGCCGTGAAGGGCGTAGGTACGTTCGCGCTCGCCTACGGTGATCCACGGCGACCCACGAGATGACAGAAAACGGCTCGACGTAAGATATCTCATGGAGTGTTGCTTGGCTTGCCTTTGCCTTGGTGGATGTTTGCAAGGAGACTTAGCCAATGGGATGTTGTTGTAAGGTTGTGTGTTCGGATGGAACAAGGGAGTCAATGAAACAATTTGAGTATGATTATTAAATGGCACAGCTATTGGCTTTTAAAAAGAAATGCTAAGAACACATGCTTACTTGGTGTACTCACATCCAGCCCATCAACAGTAGGAAGCTCGACTATGATGTGCGAGTAATCCATTTTCACTTTAGAAGCTTTTCTCACCTTGATCAACGTTGAGCTCGCCTCAACAAATCCACTGCATCCGTCGATCGAGTCAGCGGCTGCCGTGGCTTGCAAGGCGTGTGGCTGGAAAGAGGAGCATGGGGAAGGGGATCTGGATTTGGTTGGGGCGGCAGCCTGGGAGAAGGCAATAGCATGAGAAGGAGATGGGGATTAGGGCTTTAATTAGGGTTAAGTTTAGGATTATAAAGGATGGTTTATTGGGTATGGGTAATGGGTTTTAGGTTGGATCCAATGGGTAATAGGATAAAGAGTAATAGGTATGAATCAAGGAATATGGCATGAGTAGGATTCAAGGGAAAAGAAATATTATAAATACCACTACAAAATAATAGTAATACTAATATTAACAACAACATTACTTAACCAAAATATTAATAATAATAATGCCAATAACATTACATGACCACACTAATAATAATAAATAATAGTAACAATAATGATAGTAATAATAGTAACAACAATAATAATTAAGAATAATAACAAGAATAAGAAAATAATAACAATAACACTAATAACAATAATAAATAATAACCTTAATGAAATCATGATAGTAATAATTAAATAACAATTAATAATAATAATGGTAAAAATAAAAATAATAGTAATAAGTAACTAAAAATATTGATAGGAAATAATGGCAATAATATATAAAACCAAAGTGTCATTTACTATCTTAAAAAATAAATTTTCATATTTAATAATAAGAATAATCACCAGAAGAAGAGTAATAAATTAAGTTGATTAAAAAAAATAATCAGTAACTCAAAATAAATACTTTAGGAAAATAAAAATACAGATTTTAGATTAGGAATATTACATTCTACCCACCTTATAAAAATTTCATCCTCGAAATTTCGATGAAGTAGGGAATGATAGAAAAACAAAATCAAGGGAGAAAACAAACAAGTTTTCACGTCGCTTCCGAATACATCATGGGTCTGCTACGCTTCCGCTGTACGCTCTGATCTTTTCTACCAGCTTTAAAATGAAGTAATAAACTCAAGAAGTAAAATCAGGGAAATAGAATTGGAAAAATGATAGAAATCAAAATGGAACCCAGATTGCTCTAGAAAAAGAGTTAAAATTAGGGATATCAAAAGATTTAAGAGATGGATCCAAAACAGAGAACGATCAATTCTAAATGGACTCAATATCAATTGTGTGAATCCTATATGTTTATTGCAGTGTAAATATAACTTGTTTCAAGTTACCGGTAAGAACTAGGTTCTCTTTTTATGTCGAATCTGGCTCTGATACCAAGAAAATCCTATCACGCCTTGCTTCCCAAAATACGCTGAAGCGGAGTCGCGACGAGAGTCGGCGACGTATGTACGTGAGAAAAATACCCACGCACATACGCTAAGCCTAAAGTAACCCGGACAAGCTATAAAATCTACTATGATAAATCAATACAACTGCAATATGACATATAAATATCTAACACAATGTAACAGATGAATAAAGGAAAGAAATGGCAACTGGATGCGATAAAGATAGAATCAGGAAATAACATGAATAAAATAGAAAGAATACCTATACTTAAGAAAAGAGAGACTGCAGCTCCTCGTGAAGCGTACGATCACACGAACACCTAAACAACATAAGAAGGTGTCCAAAAATCCTTGGACGTGCGAATCCAGGGTCGTCAGAAGCGACCTAATGAGTGTGTGTAAAAAGGACTGGTCGTGCATATAAACAATGTGCACAGAATAATAACAAGATAACTGCAAAATAGGATAACTAAATAACATGATAAACAAACAACTGAATAACAATAACATGAATAAGCGTGCAGATAAAAGACAAGTAAGACAACTGTAAACAAACAACTGATGTCATAAGGTATAACCTAGCATATGTCACTAGTTTGATGTACAATCCTATATCTATCATAGTTTATACATGTATATACAGTCGGGCGATCATGGTTGTCACAATACATTAACAGTTTATCATTATTAATTATGTTAGCGAACATCAATTGCCACATGTAATAAACGCATCCCATACTACGCCTACCACACATGCCAATCGATGTCCTCAGTTATTGAAACTGATCGGTTGGAGACATTGTCTGTGTTTTAGGTGGGTCCCGCGCATACCCAGGACCACGGCCCAGACTCCTGGCGCTAAACCAGGACCTACCGAAGGGTAGTCAGGAACATGTATAACAGGAACAAGTACATGTATAACATGTAAAACAGGAACAGGACGGGGTGCCAGTCACCCCACGGGAACCCTGCAGTGAAACCCTCTTTCGGCTGCGCAACTTAAATATTAGGTCCACCCAAAATACAGACGCTGTCTCCTCCATCAATCTCCCAATCCCAGTGTAAGTTGTTTAATAGCATGTTATTAGTTTATTAAGATTATTTAATGTGCATGTTACTTAAATCACTGGGATAACTCGGTGGTAGTCACGGTAACAATATCAACATGTGTAATCAGGATACCGGTATAACAGGAATATATAATATCAATGAACAGGATACCGGTATAACAGGAATATGTAACAAGTATGACATGACTGTGTTGTTACCGTGTAACAATATTTTCCAGTAGTTAAGTAACATGGATAATAGTATTAGGTAGATATCTGTATAAACAATCAAGTTTCTCATGTAAATCAAGATATTCAGGGTGAGTAATAACCAAATACATGAATATCAAATCTAATAACTAATACCAATTTTATCAACCTCAAGATCGAGCTGAGTCAAATCACAGTCTAAGGGGTATCAAAACTAGACCTAAGCTAACAACGATAAACTATCAATGAAATGGCACAGATACAAGCTCATATCAACTAGGTAAATAAAGTGAACAATCATGGATGTCTCATAAAGTAGTACAAGTAATCAAACGAGTAAAATAAAAAGTCACATGAAATGATAATTGTAACATGTAAATGCATACTGGCAACGATAAATAAGGAAGTGCACAAGAACGAACACTCACAACAAATTAAATAAAATTAAATAAAGAAGTGAAACACTCACATGAAATGATGCGGTTTTGGAACCGAATCGCCGTCTGGTCTTCACTGCACGAATCGGTACTGATCTACAGATCATCCAATGGATCGGTCTTCGAATCCCCTATGTATCGGGTCCACAACGAGCATGAATCCGAATCGAGTCCGGATCTCCTGCAACGGTCCGAATCTCACCAAACGGGTCCGAAATACTGTAACACGCAACCAAACACATGAACTCACACAAACATACCCTTGTATACGTATACACTCCACAATATACACCATAATCATACGTGTATACCCGCATATATACGTATACAAGTATACACATGCACCAACATACATGCCTAGTTAAATAAATACCAACACACATTAATATAAATACATACATACTCCTACATGAATTAAAAAAAAAAACGTACACATGCACATCCATGCATAAATACGTGCATACACATGCATGCATATCATAGACACCCACGCACACACACCAACAAACATTAATATAAGTTCTCAATTTTTACAAGATTGCCTTATACACATATATAACACTAACCGTGGGGCAACTTGCGGCGCACCGACGAAGGCTCTGGCAGAGGCGTCGGGAGCCGCGGAGGGCGTCGTTGGATAGAGGAGTACGCTGTGAAGGGCGTGGGTACGTTCGCGCTCGCCTACGGTGATCCACGGCGACCCACGGGGTGATGGAAAACGACTCGAAGTTAGATATCTCATGGAGTGTTGCTTGGCTTGCCTTTGCCTTGGTGGATGTTTGCAAGGAGACTTAGCCCATGAGATGTTGTTGTAAGGTTGTGTGTTCGGATGGAACAAGGGAGTCAATGAAACAATTTGAGTATGATTATTAAATGGCACAACTATTGGCTTTTAAAAAGAAATGCTAAGAACACATGCTTACTTGTGTACTCACATCTAGCCCATCAACAGTAGGAAGCTCGACTATGATGTGCGAGTAATCCAATTTCACTTTAGAAGCTTTTCTCACCTTGATCAATGATTGGTATCCAATATTGCATATTTTACATCATAATTCCCATGCATATTACAAATAAATATGTGATTTTTACTCCTCTTCTCTACATATTTGCAGGTACACACTTAATGGAGAGATATCCAAATAATCACTTAATTAACACTAATTAAGTGATTAATCCAAGATTAAAGATAAAGCCAAATTCAAATCCAGATCCAGAAAGATCCGCGCAACAAACAAAGATTCCAGATATACCACGTGGCTAACCTCCTAACAAACAAATCCTACCAGAAAATCTGGGCTCAACGGCCCAGATTTTGCCGCCAACTTGCAAGATTCTCCAGATCTGGCGGCAGTTACAGGGAGATTTGGCCTCGGATTTTGCGCCAACAAACTTGCTTCTGGATCCTTCATCTTGGGCTATAAATATGTGACCTTGGACCTACGAGCTGAAACTGATCAGAGAAGAGAGAGAGTTTAGTTCATAATTTTGTATTTTGATAGTTTTTTTAGGGTTTTTAGCTCTCTATGATCTTCTTCTCCCTAGATTTCATTGCAAGAGAGAGTTGTATGAGAGAGAGAGCTTGTATCAATAAGGAGTGACAACTTGGAGCTATACAAGGATTGATCCATTCTCATCTACTCTACTTGAGCTTGATTCTAGTTTGTTTTCTTTCCTTACTTGCTTTGTTTACTTTCTAGCAATTTATTCATGTTTAGCTTTATTTTGTAATGGTGTGTAGCTAATTCTTTCTCCATGAACTAGCTAACCACTACCTTGCTAACTTCTAACTCATGGGTGATTGCTTTACTTCATCTTGCAATTTGTATGGTTTTCTCTTCTCCGAGGGTTTCTTTTCATTTCTTGGCAAGATCTTGTTGTAATTCTCCATATGATTCATGTGTGCCTCACTTGGAGCCTAGTCTTCGAACTAGTGCCTTGATGGAACATGGAGATGGAAGCACCAATATGCTATTTGATGTATAACTTCACTACTTCCATTAGTGAATGTTGTATGTTCTTCATTTGCATCACTTGAGTGTAGCTCTTTTGATTCCATTAGTGAAAGTCTATTTGTAGGCCTATGACCATCTATGGAGGCTACAAGACAAGTCCAAGAATGAATCCCCATCATCCAAGTGAGAAAGTAATTAGACCACAAGCAAGACGTATTCATGCCGATGAATCAACATGAGGCACGCATCACTATCACGGAGTTTAGTAAGTCTTTAGCAAGGTAGTTAAGGTTAGCTAGTCATGGTTTTATTTCAATCAATCTTTTCTAGAGTTTTCTTTTCTTTTAGTGTGAATACAACAAACCTCTCTTGATTTGTTTTCACTTACCACCATGAACATATCCATACACTCTTTCATTCATTTCTTTGTATTTTATTCATTCTTTTAAGCAAGAGAAGAATTCTCGTTTCCTTTTCTCACGTGTATCGTAACGCTTCTACGCTAGCTCTCCTTGTGGTTCGACTCGGTATAGCTTTATGCTATAGCGGAAGATTGGAACAAGGTATAATAATCACATATTCGAAGTAAACAAGATCCAAAGGTGAACTCTAAACATTGAACCATCTCTTTAAATACCTAAATCTTGTGCAAAGACTTCTTGTACCTTGTTTTTAACCCTATCAATCAACGTTGAGCTCACCTCAACAAATCCGCTGCATCCATCGATCGAGTCAGCGGCTGCCGTTGCTTGCAAGGCGTGTGGCTGGAAAGAGGAGCACAGGGAAAGGGATCCGGATTTGGTTGGGGCGGCAGCCTGGGAGAAGGCAACAGCATTTGAAGGAGATGGGGATTAGGGCTTTAATTAGGGTTAAGTTTAGGATTATATAGGATGGTTTATTGGGTATGGGTAATGGGTTTTAGGTTGGATCCAATGGGTAATAGGATAAAGGGTAATGGGTATGAATCAAGGAATATGGCATAAGTAGGATTCAAGGGAAAAGAAATATTATAATACCATTACAAAATAATAATAGTACTAATGTTAACAACAACATTACTTAACCAAAATATTAATAATAATAATGCCAATAACATTACATGACCACACTAATAATAATAAATAATAGTAACAATAATGATAGTAATAATAGTAACAACAATAATAATTAAGAATAATAACAAGAATAAGAAAATAATAACAATAACACTAATAACAATAATAAATAATAACCTTAATGAAATCATGGTAGTAATAATTAAATAAAAATTAATAATAATGGTAAATATAAAAATAATAGTAATAAGTAACTAAAAATATTGATAGGAAATAATGACAATAATATATAAAGCCAAAGTGTCATTTACTTTCTTAAAAAATAAATTTCCATATTTAATAATAAGAATAATCACCAAAAGAAGAGTAATAAATTAAGTTGATTAAAAAAATAATCAGTAACTCAAAATAAATACTTTAGGAAAATAAAAATACAGTATTTTAGATTAGGAATATTACAACCACCATTGAGCCTTTGACCATCTTAAGAACACCATCTCGTATAGATATCACAAGATCCAATGCTTCCAAAGTGCCAACAGAGATAAGTTTCCTTTTGAATTGAGGTACATACTTCACCTCCTTCAGTTCTCGTACTATCCCATCAACCATCTTGACACGGATTGTACCTATCCCTTCTATATTACACGGATGATCTGAAAGTACACCTAGAGGGGGGGTGAATAGGTGTACGGCTAATCAAGTGAACAAAATGCGAAAATTAAAAACTTAATTGCAACATACTTAGTGTAACCAACGAGTGTAGCCGAATTCTCGGTGAAGGGCTCTAGACTAACTCCTCTTGATTCCTCTGAATAAGAGTTGAGGTGCTATATGAAGCTCTCATGGTTAAACACAAGTGAGGCACACAAACAAACACAACCAAGAATATAAGTATGAATAAGCAAGATGAATGATGCAAGGCACAATGTAAGAGAGAGAGTTAGAGAAAATGGATCAATCGCAAACACACTGATATGTTTCGAGGTTCGAGCACACAGCTCTACGTCCCCGCCTTCACACAAAAGGATTTCCACTATATGTCCACATAGGACCTCCCACACAGGGAACCTCCACTGAGGATTTGGGTAATACCATAACCGGGAGTACACAACTCCTCTCTCCAACAAATACAACGTTTCACTAGAGACAAGGCACAACCAACATAAAATCCACCTCACACAAGAGGGGTAGGCACTTAGCCAACACAAATCAATCACCTCACACTTGAGGAATTCCAACACAATCTCCACCTCTCACTAGAGGGAGCCAAACACAATCTCCACCTCTCACTAGAGGGAGCCAAATACCACTTCCACTATCACCTTATACTTAAGGGATATCAACTCAATCACCTTTCACTAGAGGGATATCACAAAGATGAAAGTTTACAACTTGGTGGTCTCTTTCAATCACAAACCAAATCTTCTCACTAAAACAAAGATCTTATAGATAGGATAGAATGATAAGCTCAAGTGAGAAAATAAAGTGTTTGGAAATGAAAATAATAAAGAAAAACACTTGAGAAAATCACAAGATAGATATTGAAATAAAGATCAAAAACTAATTCCCAAATACTCTCTTTTTCTTTGAATTTTTCAACACTTTAAAAACAAATGAAGATAGATCTTTTGACTCAAAAACTCTTTTGAAAAACTTGCTTTTAAAAACACTTGAAAAGATCTAAAATTTTGTTCTTGAAAACTTGTTGAAAAACAGCTCTCAAATGGGTATTTATAACCCATTTGAAAATCTGCCCGTTGGCAGCTGGAAAGGGCCAGAATGCCCTTCCGGTCGACCGGCCGGTCGACTGGCCAATGGTCAAATTTATGACCGTTGAGCCTGCCGGTCGACCGTCCGGTCGACCGCCCCAACCCGAGAGTGGGGCACTTGCAGTCGGTCGATCGCTCGATCGACCGGCCTAAGTGGCTGGCTATGTGCACGTCCTCGTGCACGTCGGTTGACCTGTCCGGTCGACCGACTCCTGGTCTGGTTGACCGGCACCGTCGACCGCTAAAGCCTGGCAGGTCTAATTTTAGGATTTAAAAACTTGCCTTTTCGGCTTTAATAAAATCCCACAAAATCTCTAAAAATCTACAAAAATAGTTTCAATATAATACTCTGATATGCAAACATGTTTGAGTAAAATCAAACCATATTACAAACATTTTGAACTATTTTTGTAACTTAGAAATTTTGCCGAAAACCAAAAATTGTATTTTCCAAAACTTGAATTTTTCAAATGGAAATCTGATTTTTTCAAAACTCATATAAATACAAAAACATGGTATTTAAACAACTTTGAAGCATATAGTATATGGATAGAATCCAATATACATGAAAGAGATATATATCAATGTTTTTGACTTTAAAAACTGAAAATAAGTTTTGTTTAAATACAAAACCCAAATACATGAATAGGTTATCAAAATAAGCTTTTCTAAGAATATGAAGTATACATGTATATAGATCAAATCTAATAGACATTAAACCATGTAAACTTGTTTGATTCAATTCTATTCATGAAAACCAAGATCAGTTAAACCGAAAACCAAAACCAATAAACATGAAACTTAAACAAGTGTGTGTGTTGTGAACTTGAGCATATCACACTATATAATCTTTAACAATGGATCTAAACTAATTATTCTAAAACAAATTGAGGTCTTCTTGTAGAACGTCGTCTTCATGTCGACTCGATCCAAACGTGATCTACCGAGTTTGACTCCAACGAGTGCTAGATATGAACTTTGACGCTCGGGCGAAAGCTCCAAAACACCTTTGTTGAAGCTAATCACCTATTAATATCTTGGTTAAATTTCTGAAACTAAATATTACAAGATTATTAGTAAACTATAACTACATGAGTTAATCATTATCAAAACTAGAGTGGAAGGCCTCTGGGCTAACAATCTCCCCCTTTTTGATGATGATAAAAACTCATGGAGTTATATATGCATGGATTAAAGTTAAGTTTCAAAGAAGCTCCCCTTAACTCATGCATAACAATAAACAATAAGATATGCAATGAATATTAAACATGAATATGCATAAACATGCTCTTGATACCAAATTTTTAATATAAATTACTTTTTCTTTTGTTTAAAATAAACATGTTCTTAAATACCAATTGAAAATATAAACTTAAAATATTACTCTTGATACCAATAAAAATTTCAATTAAAAGCTTTATCAATAAAAGCAATAAAAGCTCTTGATACCAACCAATAAAAATTCTTGATACCAATTGAAAGATAATCAATAAAACCTCTTGATACCAACAATAAAAATTTTATAATCAATAAAAGCTCTTGATACCAACAATAAAAATTTAACAAAAGTTCTTGATATCAATAAAATAAAACAAAACAACAAAATATGTTCTTGATACTAATATCCAGCTCTTGATACCAATATCAACTAAACATCAAACATCAAACAAACTCTCTTGATACCAATTTGAAACAATCTTTGATATAAACTTATAAATAAACACTAAACATGCATATAAACTCAAACACTTCTCCTCTTTTTTGTCAATCATCAACAAAGGGGTTAAAGTAAACAATAAAGTAATGTTCTCCCCCTTTTTGTCTGAAACAAAAAGAATCAATAAGGGGTGAAATCAAAATCAAAACATTATGATATCAATTGAAAAAAATAAATTAATTCAGTGCATCATGATATCAATTGAAAATAAATAAAACATGCCAATTGAAAGTACATAAAACAAATATTTTTAATTTAAATAAACATGTCTATATTATATCAATTGAAAGTAAACAAAACATTTTGAGGAAATCAACCAAAAATTTTGATATCAGTTGAAAGATGTAAATATATAGTTAATCTTGATACCAATTGTAAAAATTAGTACCAATTGAAAGTAATTTTTCATTAGGATCATATGATACAAAAAAAATCAATATCATTTTTCAATCATTTTTCAACATAAAGTGTGAGAGTAAAATACTAAAGGTAAATAAAACCAATTAAAAGGTGAAATATGAATTTTCTCCCCTATATGAAATACCAAATAAAATGATGTATAAGCTTGTATAAGATACCAATTGAAACATAATCAATTAAAATATAATAGTCATTTAAGAAATCAAGTTTAGCATAAGTAGAATTTGTGCTCAAAGATATAGAGATATAGTAAGCACAAATAAAATATATATATGTATGAAAAATTGAATACCAATCGAAATTGATACTATTTGAAGTGTAAGCATACATATATAAAAACATATATGAGTATACAAAAAAATATCAATAGTGATACCAATTAAAAAGATCTAATGATATCAATTGAAAGTATAATAAGAATCAAGTGTATAACTCATATTCCCTGCCTCCCATTCATGCACATGTTTAAATAGATTTTCAATTAATAACATATAAGACATGGTCGCCAACCATCCGCTGTTTGAAAGGTAGGAGTTTTCAAAAATAAGTTTGAAAATGGTATGTTTGAAAACTCTTCCAAAATGAAGAATACGAACTAGTTATTTAATAAATTTGAAAACTAGTACGAAATCCTTCAAGTAAGCAATAAAACAAGAATATATTTCATAAAATATGAAAATCACTAAACTAATGTCACTCAAAATCTACATAGCACATATAATACTCATGAAAATAAAATCATGAGAAAGCATCTAGTAATATGAGTGTACAAGTTCTGTGTAAGACAAGTCATGGAAATAGGCAATCAAGTTCAATATGAAATTCCTTAAAAACAAGAAAATCATCAAAACTAGAATCCTTCAAGGTATATGTATGTCTTGTACAAACTAGAGTATACATACATATCCTAACATAACGAGTCCACAAAAGTATATGCATGAAAGCAAGTGGCTCAAGGATGTATATGTATAACTATTTGTTTAGACAAAATAGACAAATACATGAAGTTAAACATAAACATGAAAATATGTCAAAAATAAGGAATACAAGTCAAAATGTATGAATCATCAAAACTAGGCTATACTAGTACATCTAATGGGTACAAATGAGCATTCAAGTACAAACATATAATAATCTATTTGTGGCTCACTAGTTGTATAAGTATATATCCAAGTTTTAATGAAAAAACATCTAAACGTGTAATCAAAAACATGAAGTATAGAAATCAAAACAAAACTTATAAACATACATATGATCATTATGTAAATGAACATGCATTAGATCTAGGACATACACATTAATTAAACTAAAGTGAGAACACTAAATATAAATCCATATAAACATGGATGTCTCAAATACTAATCATGCATATCACAAGTCTAATAATCATTGCATTTAACATAATAATC
The DNA here is from genome assembly GCA_038442645.1 of Agave tequilana. Lineage (NCBI taxonomy): Eukaryota > Viridiplantae > Streptophyta > Magnoliopsida > Asparagales > Asparagaceae > Agave > Agave tequilana. Next base: position 20,189 of record JAVJIF010010545.1, on the reverse strand, counting down.
AAGAAACATCAAATCATGCCAAAAATCAATGACATAAAAAGTATGTAAACATAAATGAGGAGTAAGAGATCATTACCAAAACCGATGAGGGTACATCTCTATGTCTCCAAACTATGGTGGTCTTCCCACCAAACTCCCCTTGAAAGTGATGCATCCAAATAATCCTCTTTAAGTTCGAAACGCATCCACCTCAAGGTACCATCACTCTCATGTCATGAGAGAGCCCACACCTACATCAAAAATAAGAGCGATCTTTGGTACCTACACTCTTTTGGGTCCATAGGGGTTAGCTCCTTTCCTAACCCAAATAAATTTAGTTGCTAAATTTATATCATGTATCTTATCATAGCAAAATTTAGCAAGGTGGCCTTACGTCCACAATATGTACATGTGCATACATGAGCATACATTGTGTGATGGGTGTGAACGTGGGAAGCATGTGCATGTCGTGATTTGTGTGCATGAATAGATGGAACTTGTTCTTGTGAAACATGGATTCTAACCGTATATGGTTCATGGCACAATGGCTCAAAGTGGAGTCCAAACAATCCACACTCTTCTTTAATAAACATATTTCATTTTCAATCATGGAAGAAGAGGTGCATGCAATAGGTATGCTAGAAGGAGAAGCTATACTAGCATGGCAAACATGTGTATCAATATCAATTTTTAAAGATTTATTTTCATTTAAGCAAGCTTCTAAATCTTTTGAAATCAAATCAATTTTGTTTTTCAAAGAAACATTTTCTTTTACGACAAAATCAAGTTTTGAAGACAAGATATCATTTTTCTTCAAAGCCTCATTGCAATCATTTTTATTTTTTAAAATCTTGTTTTCATTTAAAACAAGTTCAAGTTGGGTTTTCAAAGAGTCACACTCATTTGAAATCTCAACCTTCTCTTGTAAAGCCAACTCAAGTTTTGAAAACAAATCCTTATTTCCTTTATTTAATTTACAAGTTTTCTTTTTCAAAATTTTATATTTTTCCAAGAGGTTCTTACAAACAATAGATAACTCTTCATTTAATGCATCGGCATTCATACTATCAAGATCATCAAATAAAGATCTAGCACTATTTAGTTGAGTATCCGAATGTAGCTCAAGGGAGTCATTCCCTTGGATCATGTAGCATCATTTTTTGGATTCATCCTCACTAGATTCATCCTCCACAATGGTTGGCATTTGGAGCTTGGAGGAGGTCAACGTGTTTCACACTGTAAAGGCGGAATCACAGTTAGAAATCATAGAAAGATATTCTTTGTTAAGCGTGCTTCTAAGTGCCTCAAGGGCTTGTGCATTGGCCTCTATATGCTTGCTATTACTAAGATAGGATTTCTTGGTAGCGGCAAGGAAAACATGCAAGCTTAAGGTTTTTAGTACATACTCATCCTAAATTTTCACATGTTAATGTTGGAAACATAAAACATGGGAGGTATCAAGCAATCCATGAGTGTGTGTAAACAATATACGTGTGCAAATGCAAATGATAGATTAGCAAAACCAAGATCACACTCCTAGGTGGTTAAACCTAATATCAGGAGCGTAGGCTCTGATACCAATTGAAGGTACACCTAGAGGGGAGTGAATAGGTGTACGGCTAATCAAATGAACAAAATGCGAAAATTAAAAACTTAATTATAACACACTTAGTGTAACCAACGAGTGTAGCTGAATTCCGGTGAAGGGCTCTGGACTAACTCCTCTTGATTCCTCTGAATAAGAGTTGAGGTACTGTATGAAGCTCTCGTGGTTAAACACAAGTGAGGTACACAAATAAACACAACCAAGCATATAAGTATGAATGAGCAATATGAATGATACAAGGCACAATGTAAGAGAGTTAGAGAAAGTGGATCAATCGCAAACACACGGATATGTTTCGAGGTTCGAGCACACAGCTCTACGTCCTTGCCTTCACACAGAAGGATTTCTCACACAAAAGGATTTCCACTATATGTCCACACAGGACCTCCCACACAGGGAACTCCACTGAGGATTTGGGTAATACAATAACCGAGAGTACACAACTCCTCTCTCCAACAAATACAACCTCTCACTAGAGGCAAGACAACCAACACAAAATTCACCTCACACAAGAGGGGTAGGCACTTAGCCAACACAAATCAATCACCTCACACTTGAGGGATTCCAACACAATCTCCACCTCTCACTAGAGGGAGCCAAAAACAATCTCCACCTCTCACTAGAGGGAGCCAAACACCACTTCTACTATCACCTCATACTTGAGGGATATCAAAAAGATGGAAGTTTACAACTTGGTGGTCTCTTTCAACATAAATCAAATCTTCTCACTAAAACAAAGATCCTATAGATAGGATAGAATGATAAGCTCAAGTGAGAAAATAAAGTGTTTGGAAATGAAAACAACAAAAAGAACACTTGGGAAAATCACAAGATAGATATTGAAATAAAGATCAAAAATCAATTCCCAAATACTCTCTTTTTCTTTGAATTTTCTAACACTTTAGAAACAAATTAAGATAGATCTTTTGAATCCAAAATTCTTTTGAAAAACTTGCTCTTAAAACACTTGAAAAGATCTAAAATTTGCTCTTAAAAACTTGTTGAAAAACAGCTCTCAAATGGGGTATTCATAACCCATTTGGAAATCTACCTGTTGGCTGCTGGAAAGGGCCAGAATGCCCTTCCGGTCGACCGGCCAACGGTCAAATTTCTGACCGTTGAGCCTGCCCGTTGACCGCGCGATCGACCGTTGCCAAGCCTACGGTCGACCGTCCGTCGAGTTCTCCAACCCGAGAGTGGGGCACTTGTAGTCGGTCGACCGCTCGGTCGACTGATTGGTAGTGAAAAGTGCATTTTTATCATCATATTTACCATCACATTTTCATATTTATTCATTTAATTCTGCACATTTATTAATAATTTGTAATTTATTGTGTGCAGGCCTCGAATTCTTATTTTTATAATAAATAAAGCTTAAAGAGCCAAAAGCCCAGATCCAAGCCCATATTTGAAGCCCAAGAGTCAAAGTGCAAATATCAATTGTCAAAATTGCAAATACACAAGGGCCAAAGTTGCAAATACAAAGAAGAGGGAAGGATAGACTTCTATTCAACCCTAAACACTTGCAGGATGAGGATAAAAGCTAAAAGAAGAGAAGGAAATTCGTGGAAAAGATTTGGGATCTAGGTAACTTGATTCCCAAGTTATATCCAAATTCAAAGATTAAGAGCCAGGATGCAATTCTAGAAGGATAAACCCAGATGGACGGACCAGAGAAGGCCACGCGCCAAAGCGCGTGGCATTTGGCTACAAAAGTGCCGCGTTTCCGCGGCAAATTTTCCATTTCCGCGGCATTTCTGACGAGTCTGGGGATCAGCTTTCGTGGGAGAGTTGTATTGGGACTCTACCTCCTTCTGCTCCTATAAATACCCCCTGCAGTGCAACGTACAGAGCGTCCAGCGTCCAGCAAAGGGCCAAAGTTAGGATTTTTAGGGTTTCTCTTCTTTCTTCTAGTTTTATAATTAGGGTTTCTTTTTATTTTCAAGAGAGGGAGATGGCTATGTTGAGGGTGACACTGATGTATGCTTCTCTTCTCCATTGTTTCAAGTAATGAAGGTAATTTTTATTTTTATTTATGTCATTGCTTTACTTTTCTTTTTGTTCTCTTTTTCTTTTCTACTTTCTTTCTGTTGATCTTTGATGAGCATGTAAGCGATTACCGAACCACAAGTATAACAAATCTTGGTGGTGCCAACGATATTCCATGGAGATGTTCTCCTCCTCGAGGCGTATCAATTCATACTTGCCCAAGGCTTGATGATCTAATACGAACAGCGGACTGAGATCGATCCATGATTTATGCGTTCAACGCCTCCGAAATAAGGTAGAAAGTGTTAGGTTTTCACATATTTTCTCCAACCAAGGTTAGTTTTCTTTTCTTTTCTTTTATTTTATTTTGTAGATTAAATCACTATCTCCTAATTCTTTCTTTTCCGATTCATTGTAAATACCACTTCTTTTCTAACTTAACTAATAAAAAATAAAAACTTTAGAGAAACTTGCTTAACGCTTCCATCGCAGTCCCTCCCTGAGGATCACGACCCGCATAGCCCTGCTACCGCGGATTAGAATTGAGACTTGCACATCATATTCTTAAACTAAAATATTATATTTTGTGTGCAGGAAATCTCAATCAAAAAATTGGCGCCGTTGCCGGGGAGGGACGGTAAGTTTATCTCTAAAACAAAAATTTAATTTTTAACTAATTCTTTATTCTTTTCTGTTTGCAGGTTTGGAGAACAGGAAACAGAAATACAGCAGCAGCAGTGGACATATAGCTCCTCTGTGCCTCTGCCCTCGAAGGCAGAGCATCAGAGACTACTGTATTGCCGCGGATCCGCGGCCATAGCCGCGGAAACGCGACAACAGTAGAGGATTACTCACTGAAATTTTTGCAGGATTCTGCAAATTGCAAATACTGTTTTCTGCTCTATTGGGTTTGTTCTGTGATAAACATGTATACTGCTAATTAATTCAACAGTAAATTATTTGTTGTTAAAATTAAAAATTGATTAGACGTTTGCATATTAGGCACGTGTCTTTTCAATTATTTTTATTTACTGTTGAAGAGTGCTGGAGAAGCAAGGTACGTACGCATTGCATGTAGAATAGGACTCATCTCTTGGTTGATTTTCTGCTTTGAGTGAATCTTATCTACTTATCTTGTACACTTGCACTAATTCATCTTAAGGGCATAACCCATTAACAAGATAAGGTGGGGATTTCATCACCCTTCCTTAGCCCAAAATCATATCCCGAGCACTCACTAACCCAAGCCTAACTTAAAAATTAGTAGACGTTGGCCCTAGGGACACTCGGACTCAATTAGGAGATTATCCTAAGGGGAAACGGTGTTGGAAGTTGACTCCTGCCAAATCAGTGTCTAGGAAGGGGATTGAGGGCCGAAAGCCCGAAGTGTGGTGGTTATTTAATTAAGGAACGTCTTTGACGGAAACCTCCCACCACTCTTGCCCCGACCTGGCTGATTAACTTGTGGTCAAAGTCTACACCCTACCTCCTGTGGACAGTCTAACCAGTTAGGAGTCGTCTAGGTCTAGGTCTACCTAACTTAGGTTAGAAATTTTTCTTTTTTGTTTGTTTTTTTTCTTTTGTTTTCTTTGTGTGATATGGCCTATAACAATAATTTTTTCAATTTTAATGAGGATCCATATTATACACCAACCTCTTTTTCGGATATTACCAACCGGCATATCATAACTCTAACCAACCTAGTGTGCCAGATTGGTCTTATTCGAATCATTACATGCCCCAGTCCCAATACTATGAACAAGATTGGAATAATCATCACTACTCTTCACAGAGTCAATGGGGATTCAACACCCCTGAGCCATATGGTCAACCACCTGTTCAACCATTATCTTCATATACGTCTTTTCCCACATCACCAAGGTTTCAGTCCTCCATTGATCTATTCGATGGGTTAGAAGAAAAAGTGGATCGGTTGCAAGATACGATGAATGATCAAATTTCTAGACTTTCAAACATTCTTGAGCATCTTGATAGGAACCAAGAATCATTCTGTTTAGAAGACCTTGATCAAAATTCAAATTCATCACATCAATATGAACTTGCTCAATCCCAATCCTTGGACAAATTGGCTAGTTTTAATTTCAATGAGATTGAATTAGATTATGAATGTGAATCCGATCCCCAACTTTGTGATTCAGTTTTCATCTTCGAATCTATGTTGACTCTAGTATCCTTACCCAATTTGGACCAAATTTCTGAGCCAACATTTATTCCTGTGCCCATAGATCATGAAATTGAATCACCCATTTTTGAAGATCATCATAGTGAACTTGAACAATTTCATACTTTTGAAAGTCCCCTTGACAAATTGGCAAGTTCTAATTTTTATGAGATTGAAACTAATGAGATATGTGACCTAGATTCCCAAATCTATGATCAAGTTCAAATTCCTGAATCATTATTGACTCCTGTTTTGTTACCCGACTTAGGTAATATTTTAGAGTCAGTTTTGATTCCCACACCTATCATTCCTGAACTTGAATCACCAACATTGAGTCACATTCCATTGTGGGAAATGATTGTGGACTTGAGTTTTCATTTCTTGACTTGGACCCACTTCTTGAACCATGCTCGACTCCTGAACCCTTACTTGATTTAAGTTTCTTTCCTGAGTCGGTATTAGTTCCTGAACCTATCATTCTTGAGTCCAAGTCAACCATTCTACCAAGTCACATTCTTTTGTTGGACATAGGCATAGACCATGACTCTGTGATGATTTTCCAGGACTGGTCATGTAAAGGGAGTAAGTTTCACGAGAGGATCTTCCATGATCCTATTCATTCTGGGGACTGTAAATATGTAAATAAAAAAGAGGTCAATAAAGGTAGGTCCCGTGAACTACCACGTTATCTTGTTTGGGCCGCATTTCGTCGACCAATTAGACACCACCGGAACCACCCCCTAAGGTAATTTTCCGCCTTCCCTTGTTCTGTTTCATGCATATATGCATTCATTCATACATTGAGGACAATGCATGAGATAAGTGTGGGGGTGGGCTTTACTAACATACTAACATAGGTGAAAACTAACAATAACAAAAAATTTGCTAAAAAAAAAAAAGAAAAAAAATCTGAAAAAAAATTAAAAAAAATGTTATAAAAAGAAATATTTTGACTTATTTTTTGAAAGAAATCTAAGTTAGTTTTAAGGATTAGGAAAATCATGATTAGGATTTCTAAAAACTTGGTCAAAATAAATAAATTGTTTAAATTTTAGGTATAGGAGGAGAAATTGAATAAGTAATTAGTCTTGATTTTACCTTAATGAAATGTGCATACCAAATGCATATCTAGGATTCTAAGACAAAGACCTTGTGCCTCATAAAAAAATTAAAAAAAAAAATATCGCCAATTAAGCTGATACATGTGCCTCAAGAAGCATAAGTATTCATGCCTAAAGGTGAGTAAATAAAAATAAAGTCCTTAGTTTTGTGGCCTAATTCATTCGAATTTGAGTCCGCGGGGTGTTTTTCTCACCTGGTGCCCTAAAGCCGACCGGTTTGGGAGCCACCGACTTTAAGTTCGTTACATGGGTGGATTAGAAAGCCTAAGAAGACTAAGAAATATAATATATGTATTAACACATCTAATAATCAATTAGTTAGGTATGAGGGCCTCAAGAAGCCTTGATGCTTACACGAAAGAAAATTAGATGCGTTATACATATTAAAAAATATATAAATAAAAAAAAGAAAAAAAAGAAAAAGAAAAAAAAATATATATATAGAGGCATGAGAGTCCAGTTAAGGAATTCCTAGTATAAATTCATAAGGATGCATATGATTTTTGGTAACGAAAAAGACTATATTAGAAGTTCAATTTTGACCCTTACCTAAAATGAATAACAATTGACTTTATAAAGACTAGGTTTGAAGAATGAATAAAAATGATAATCCTAAAACTTATAGACTACTTAGTCTCTTCAAATTAATTCAAATATTTTTCTTTTTATGGATTTTGTGGGTGTAATCCGCTGAAAACCCTCACGAGACAACACTCGTCCTCTAGGGTAACCTAGAGGTTTAACGGCTTGTTCCACGTGCTAAGTGCAATCGTGATTCCTACGAAAGTGAGTTAGGTTAGATTAACTTTTCATTTCTTTTCTTTTTCTTTGTTTTTACTCGAGGACGAGCAAAAGATAAGTGTGGGGGTGTGATTGGTAGTGAAAAGTGCATTTTTATCATCATATTTACCATCACATTTTCATATTTATTCATTTAATTCTGCACATTTATTAATAATTTGTAATTTATTGTGTGCAGGCCTCGAATTCTTATTTTTATAATAAATAAAGCTTAAAGAACCCAAAAGTCCAGATCCAAGCCCATATTTGAAGCCCAAGAGTCAAAGTGCAAATATCAATTGTCAAAATTGCAAATACACAAGGGCCAAAGTTGCAAATACAAAGAAGAGGGAAGGATAGACTTCTATTCAACCCTAAACACTTGCAGGATGAGGATAAAAGCTAAAAGAAGAGAAGGAAATTCGTGGAAAAGATTTGGGATCTAGGTAACTTGATTCCCAAGTTATATCCAAATCCAAAGATTAAGAGCCAGGATGCAATTTCTAGAAGGATAAACCCAGATGGACGGACCAGAGAAGGCCACGCGCCAAAGCGCGTGGCATTTGGCTACAAAAGTGCCGCGTTTCCGCGGCAAATTTCCCATTTCCGCGACATTTCTGATGAGTCTGGTGATCAGCTTTCGTGGGAGAGTTGTATTGGGACTCTACCTCCTTCTGCTCCTATAAATACCCCCTGCAGTGCAACGTACAGAGCGTCCAGCGTCCAGCAAAGGGCCAAAGTTAGGATTTTTAGGGTTTCTCTTCTTTCTTCTAGTTTTATAATTAGGGTTTCTTTTTATTTTCAAGAGAGGGAGATGGCTATGTTGAGGGTGACACTGATGTATGCTTCTCTTCTCCATTGTTTCAAGTAATGAAGGTAATTTTTATTTTATTTATGTCATTGCTTTACTTTTCTTTTTGTTCTCTTTTTCTTTTCTACTTTCTTTCTGTTGATCTTTGATGAGCATGCAAGCGATTACCGAACCACAAGTATAACAAATCTTGGTGGTGCCAACGATATTCCATGGAGATTTCTCCTCCTCGAGGCGTATCAATTCATACTTGCCCAAGGCTTGATGATCTAATGCGAACAGCGGACTGAGATCGATCCCATGATTTATGCGTTCAACGCCTCCGAAATAAGGTAGAAAGTGTTAGGTTTTCACATATTTTCTCCAACCAAGGTTAGTTTTCTTTTCTTTTCTTTTCTTTTATTTTTGTAGATTAAATCACTATCTCCCAATTCTTTCTTTTCCGATTCATTGTAAATACCACTTCCTTTCTAACTTAACTAATAAAAATAAAAACTTTAGAGAAACTTGCTTAACGCTTCCATCGCAGTCCCTCCCTGAGGATCACGACCCGCATAGCCCTGCTACCGCGGATTAGAATTGAGACTTGCACATCATATTCTTAAAACTAAAATATTATATTTTGTGTGCAGGAAATCTCAATCATCGACCGGCCTAAGTGGCTGGCTATGTGCATGTCCTTGTGCACGTCGGTCGACGGTCCAGTCGACTGACTCCTAGTCCGGTCGACCGGCACGGTCGACCGCCAGAGCCTGGCAGGTCTAATTTCAGAATTTAAAAACTTGTCTTTTTGGCTTTAATAAAATCCCATAAAATCTCTAAAAATCTACAAAAATAGTTTCAGTATAATACTCTGATATACAAACATGTTTGAGTAAAATCAAACCATGTTACAAACATTTTGAACTATTTTTGTAACTTAGAAATTTTGCCGAAAATTAAAAACCATATTTTCCAAAACTTAGATTTTTCAAATGGAAATCCGATTTTTTTCAAAACTCATATAAATACAAAAACATGATATTTAAACAACTTTGAAGCATATAGGATATGGATAGAATTCAATATGCATGAAAGAGATATATATCAATATTTTGACTTTAAAAACCGAAATAAGTTTTGTTTAAATACAAAACCCAAATATATGAATAGGTTATCAAAATAAGATTTTCTAAGAATATGAAGCATACATATATATAGATCAAATATAATATACATTAAACCATATAAACTTGTTTTGATTCAATTCTATTCATGAAAACCAAGATCAGTTAAACCGAAAATCAAACCAATAAACATGAAACTTAAAACAAGTGTGTGTATTGTGAACTTGAATATATCACACTATCTAATCTTTAACAATGGATCTAAACTAACTATTCTAAAACAAACAGAGGTCTTCTTATAGAGTGCCATCTCCAAGTCGACTCGATCCAAACGTGATCCACCGAGCTTGACTCCAACGAGTGCTAGATATGAACTTTGACGCTCGGGCGCTTGAATCACCATGTGAAAGCTCTAAAATACCTTTGTTGAAGCTAATCACCAACTAATATCTTAGTTAAATATCTGAAACTAAATATCATAAGATTATTAGTAAACTATAACTACTGAGTTAATCATTATCAAAACTAGAGTGGAAGGCCTCTGTGCCAACATGATCATCACCTATGACCGTGTAACATCCATCTAGCTTCTCAAAGGTAGAAAATCAGGCCTTGTTCAGACACACATGATAGGTGGCTCCGGTATCCAAGATCTACTCAGTATTATCTGAGCAATCAATAGTAGGAGTAGTAACTGAGAGAGGGAATACTGATGGGTCTGAATCCGATGCATCCATCTGTGCGAGATTCGTCTCGGTCTTTAACTCCATCTCTTACCTTTGATTTCGAGCAATCAACTTTCCAGTGCCCTAACTCCTTGCACAAGGCACACTGGTTCCTCTTCAGATCTCTGAAACCTGATCCGGACTTTGATCTTTCCTGATCATCTCTTTCCTTCCTATTGAAACTCCTGCCTCTTGCCGCCAATGCCTCTACTGTTATGTTCCCCGAAGAAGACAGTCTATCATGTCTCCTTACTTCATAACTCACAAGAGCAGCAGACACCTCACTGTAGTTAAGGGATTTTTTTTTATTGATCAATCTAAGAGTAAAAGTTCTCATACTCTTCCCTAGGAAGAGAATTTAATAGGATTATCGCCTTATCCTCTTCATCGATCTCCACATCCACATTAACTAGATTTGTAAGAAGCTTCATGTAGTGATTCAAGTGTTCATTGATGGAGCATCTTATTTGCATCTGAAAACTATAAAGCTTACTCTTCAACTGCAATCTATGTTTTTCGTCAGATATTTCTTTTCCAGGATCTCCCATAGCTGTCTCGCAGATGTCTCATGCAACACATGATACTTGATGTCTTATGTCAAACAAGACCTGATCAAGCCACACGCTGTTCTGTTCATCTTATCCCAATTTTTTTTAGTTGTTGATGCGCGCTTATTCTCTAACCGTAGAGTGTCTTCGAGGTTTAATGTTGTCAGCGCATGCATCACCTCACACCTCCACATACCGAAGTTGTTCGTGCCGTTGAACTTCACCACATCAATCCTCAGCGGATGTGGATTCATGAATTTTTTTCGATGATGTACCTTCTCCAGCCATCTTCTCAACTGATTCCTCAAAGTAATGCGAAAAGAAACGGAGTTAGATAAATAAATTAGATAAAGATGGGATCTTTACCTCCACGCGAAACCCTCGATGAGTTTCTGAAACTATCTAGTCCTTCGAATTGATTCCTCAAGCAATCTACACATTGTTTTGAGATCGACACACGATCCCACAAACAGATCCAACGCTGCCCCGAGATCGACACATGATCTCCGCCAAATAGCAACTGATGCCTTCGGAATCAATACACGATCTCACGCCGAACCTAGAATGCTCTGATACCAATTGTTGTGCGTAGGATAACAATCCCTCTGAGGAATCCACCAACCAGGTGGAGACTGATGTAGCCGGAGATGTACCCACACGACAAGAACGGAGAACAATAGAGAAAGCAATCAACACAGTATTTAACGAGGTTCGGCAACGTGCCTATGTCCTTGAGGCAAGGGAGAGAGAGATTTTATTGATTCAGCAACCAATACAAACTAATACAGAAGGATACTTGAGGGAACTTTCAGGGATTCAATACATGAGGGCTCTAATCCTTATTTATAGCCATAGAGTCTCTGGGTTTTAGGTAACCCCGATTTGATCCGATCCCAAATAGAAAAGGAACCCGAATCCCAAAAGGAACCAAAACGGGTCTGTCAGTCGACCAACCCATATCCACGGTCAATCGGGCGGTCGACCGAACCCAAACAGAGAGCAGCCTGCTTTCAGTCGGTCGAGCGTGCGGTCAACCGTTCCTTGCCACGGTCGACCGGGTGGTCGACTGAGCTATTCATGTGCATGTCGTGCATACCGGTCGACCAGGCGGTCGACCAGTCTTCTCCATTGGTCGATCGTGCAGTCGATGGGAGCTAATTGGCCTGCTTCAATGCGCCGTCTTGCTCCTTTGTCTTCTGATCTCTGTGCTGGCCTTCTTCCATCTCCTCTATCTCTTCTCTCCTACACACTTCTGGTCTTGTCTGCTCTCGTGATTATAGGTGGAATATAATTGCTTGCACGGTATGGCTTTTGGATTTAGATGAAAGATGCCTTATAGAAGTTGAATGATAACCTGATTGCATCGAGATATGGATAGGCAAGTTCTTGTTTGATAAAAATACCAGAAGGAGTCTGGGCGTTATATCTTTTTCTTAGACCCTCCATATAAGATGTTTCATGTTTGATTTAATGCATGGGATAAATATGAAACCCGTTTCTTTCATATATTGATAAAATTATTTTCTTTTAATCCTTATTTTCATTTTGTATGCATTAAAAAAATTGGGTTTTTCTATATCGACACCCAAAATCTTTTTTAATTCCATTTTCACCCCCGAAATCTTCATATTTTCATATCAACCCCCAAATCTTTTAAGCTGGGACAAAACCCCCCTTCATTAGTTGTTGTCTATTTCTAGCGGTGGCCTAGTGAAATTACATTTCTACCCCCCAATTTATTCAGAAAATACATTCACTTTCTTTTTCGTTCACTGTCTCGCCTCCCGTCGCTGCCCCCCTCACTCGTCATCGCCACTGTCGCCGTTCACGCCGCCCTCAACCACGCCTGTCTCCTCGCGCTCGCCCGTCCCAGCTAGGGTTCGAGGTTGAGAGGGAAATAGAGAGATGAGATATAATGGTAAGTTCACATATTATTTTAGGATATCTAAATTTAAAAAAGAGAATATTCTAAGAATATTCTGGTTTATAAATAGAAAAACTAACAGAGGGGGATTTTTGCCTAAACTATAAGATTTGGGGGTCGATATGGAATTATGAAGATTTTAGGTGTGGATACAGAATTAAGAGAGATTTTGGGTGTCGATATGAAAATACCCCTAAATATTATGCTTTATGTAAAATCCTTGATTTCACAGGTGTTGTTTCTGTCATGATGCCTTCTACTTGATCTTGGAGTTGGTTTTGGTGGTATATGTCTTGTGTGCTCCTCCATATTATTTCCAAAGTGAATGGTATCTAGTTATTCCAATGAACTCAAAAAAAAAAAATTTAAAAAAAAATCATAATTAGGATATTTTAGGGAGGAACTGTGGTAATAATTCTGCACTTTAGTATGGAAGGATTGGTGCAGTATTAAGGATAGGTGGCTTCCTGGGAAGTCCTTGCTCAGGGTGTTACACTTCATATATGGAGCTCCTACTTTGGGCAGGTAAATCTCAGGCATGAGGAATACAAAGATGTGAATGTTCAGGAAATCCCTCATGCTTCACGAGTGATCGAACGATCAAATACAAAAGTTTCTAAGATGAGATACAAATGAGTCTCCTCAAGTGTTTCAGGAGATCCTTAAACAACATAATTGATTGGACAAATATAATAGAAAATTTTCTGAAGAAATTACAAAAAAAATATTAAGATGAGACAGTTTTTCCTGAACATTACAGATTCTAAAGTGAAAAACTGCAACATGTTAAAAACAACAGCAGCACATACATGTATTCAACTCTTAAAACAGAGGAATTGGACTCGCGAAGTGGGGTTCATGTCCTCCCTCCCTGTTCTTAAATTTCCAAGCGGAAACAAAGTGCTGTGGTGTTCCTTTCCATCCAGTCAACAAGGATTTTCCATCCATTTCCAGCGTGCAAGAGTCCCCATTGACATACTGCTTAAGAATAAGTCTAGCTTGGTACAAGGAATACTCATTCAAATCAACCTCCACAAGTCCAAACCTTGCAAAGAACTCTCTCCACACACTTATCCCCACATGCCTCACTACCCTCTCCTTACCCTCGGTTGCAACTATGCTCATAATCCCCTGTGAGAAGAAGATCCCCTCCAGGGCCATCCTATTGTTATCACTTCTCTCCATCACATCATCCATGCAGTCAAACAAAGCACTAAAGTAGAACAATGCTTCGTGAATCGGTTGATGAAAGATGGCGAATTGTGCTTGGCTTCCACATCTACAACCGTCATCACACAAGGCTTAAGCTTCCATATTACTCGCATTACATTTTCTAGAGTCTCTGGTTTCACTATCATGGTGCTCATATCCATGTGAGAGAAGATCCCGACCACTTCGCCTTCCCTCAACTCAAACATTGTTTCTCTCAAATCTTTCAAGTCGGGCACAACCACTGGTTTGAATTCAAGTGGTAGGCCTAAACCTTCTGCAAAGGTAGAGAGCCTCTTGCCTGTCGGAACGATTACCTCTTCTGCTAATCCCACTGCACTAAGTTTTAGAGACTCGACGGGGCATGTGGTCCTAGTTGCGAGCGCCTGTATTAGGATCGTCCACTCGAACCCATGCTTAATTGAGAGATCAATCATGTGGATCCTCTTTGCATTGGCTACATTGTCTATGAGGGCCTGCATTGAAGTGAACTGCAAGACTTGTGAAAATGGTAGGGTCTTCTGGCAGATCAGCTGCAATGGGTGACTCTCTAGCATTGCTCTGATGACTTCTTCAGCTGTCAAGGGTCCCCTTGCCTTCTGTGCTTTTAGCCTCCCGTTTCTCGAGCAATCCTTTCTTGCAGTGCATCAGCGAAATAGTAAACCACTCTCTGAACTGGATTTCCTGTGGTAGAGGACAGCATGTAGCACTGTCGGAGTAGATTGCCTGCCCTGTCATACTGTTGATTCGCCACCTTCTCTGCTGCAGCAAGGAGAAGGCTGGCTAGTTCCACGTTCTTGACCTCCTCGACCGTGAGACTCGATAATGAGATTCCAAAGGGAAATCGTTGTATGGAAGGATCACCATCTTTAGGGGCAGATAATTGTATGAAGTGAGCAGCAGCTATTCTCATCACTTCTTCGGTGGACAATTCATTTCCAGTTCTTTTTACTTCTCTGTTGGAGGAACTACTTATCCTTTCTCCATTGAATTGGTATCTCAGTTTATGGTTGCTCACAAGCTCTAATGATGAGAAGGACATTTGGCTAGAATTCTCTCGTGGGGAGAGAAGCCCCGATATTGGAGTTATCACAGACTTATCTGGGCTCCTTCTAATGCTTCTGCGGCCTCTCGAGCATTTGCATCGTGTCAGATATTGCATGAAAGTTGGCATCATCGATCGCCATTGAACCTTGGAAACATTGTGGGGTGTTGGGTACTGTAAAGTGGGCAGTTTTTCTCGTGGGGGCTTCCAGAATAGAAGCCATAACTTGACCACAGGTCATCTACAGCTCCTCCTCCACTGCCCATATCTTCTGCTGAGAAGACATGAGCTGGTTTTACAGCAGATTCATTAACGTATCCTCGAGGATGGTAATTAGCATCAGAACTGTATTCCTCGAAAGAAAAGAGGGGATTCAACATCATTGAAGCAGAGATCAAATTTGCAATTATTTGCTATGAACAGAGCATATCTTGGTTGGTACATATAGGCTTTGTTGACAGGTTATGAACTGAAGAAGTCCTCGTACTTCAAATGGTTGGACATTAGCTCAGATTGAAGTGGAAGGAAGCCAACACGAATAATGACAACAACGGTGAGGCAATCCATGGCTACTTGATTATATCTAAAACTTAGATCACTGAATCACCCATTTGCTCAAAAAATAATGCTAAGTGTGTCCAAATCACATCGGGGGATTGCTTATTACAATGTTTCTGATTATATGCCTCCAAATATGTCATTTAGAGTATTTACACATTTGGGTTATCATTTACATGTGTACACTTTAAAGCTAGAATTGTTGCTCTTGTATTCTTATCTCAAGTACACATCTCCTGCTTAGCGCGGACTTTCTTAAGAAATTTGTGCTTTTTTTTTTCCCTTTTCTTTTTCTTTTCTTTTTTAACGTCAGCCTTAAAAACATTGAGATACCTTTTTTCTTATGTGCAGGTGAAGCAACAAAGTTTAAGATGCTTGTAGGGAATTGGGATGCTGTGTTGGGATTTGGGTCGAACAAATAGTCCCACATCGGCCAGACGTGGGAATGGTCCTGGGTTTATAAGGATTTGGGCAACTCCACCTAACAGGCTAGTCTTTTGGATGGTGCCCCGAGTCCTTCAAGTGGATCAGAGTCATGCCCCAAACTTAGTCGTGTGTGTGGGTGATGTTCGACGATATAAATCCCCTAATGGCGCAAAGGCGCAATGGGCCTGCCTACCCCACTGGCGCAAAAAGGCGCATAGGCCCTGTAAAGGTAATGTTGGGCTCTCGAGATTTGACAGTGGTGCTCCTTTGTAATAGGTGTGCTGCCTCCCACGCAGTGTAGAGGAGTGACCGACTGCAGTTGGTACTTCACATAAGGCGTACCGTCTTCTCAGCAGTGAAGAGTTGGATCTCGATGGAGCATTTGATCTTCCGGTGTGAAGATAGTTGAGCTTGCAGGGAGACTCTTTGTTCGAGGGGGATTGTTGGGATTTGGGTCGAACAAATAGTCCCACATTGGTTAGACGTGGGGATGGTCCTGAGTTTATAAGGATTTGGGCAACTCCACTTAACAGGCTAGTCTTTTGAGATGGTGCCCCGAATCCTTCAAGTCAGAGCATAGAGATCGGATGACAAATTGTTGGGAGCGAGGAGATAGAGGGATGGAGGAGATGGAAGAAGATAGCACAGAGATCGGATGACAAAGAACGAGGAACGGCGCATGGAGCAGGCAATTTGTGCTCCCGCTCGATGTCCTGGTCGACCGGCCCGGTCGACCGGCCCGCACGGGCGTGCACAGGTTGGAGCGGTCGACCGGCCCCGGTCGACCGACTGAAGTGACTCTGCTCTCGGGAAAGCGCGGTCGACCGGGCCGGTCGACCGTGGCATAGGTCGGTCGACCGGGCCGGTCGACCAACAGGCGCGCTGGTGTTTCTTTTTAGGATTCGAATTTCTTTTGTGATTGGGATTAAATCCAACCTGAATTTTCATAAATTCAGGGACTCTATGGCTATAAATAGAGGCTAGAGGCCTCATGTATTGTATCACTAAGAATCCCTTGCCTCTCTTAAGATTCTCTCTTGTATTAGTTGTATTGATTGTTAAATCAATAAATATCTCTCTCTCTCCCTTGCCCCGGACGTAGGCACGTTGGCCGAACCTCGTTAAATTTGTGCGTTGATTGTTTTTTCTCTATTGGTGGTTGTTCTTGTTGACTTGTTTGTTTCTCCGGCGGCATCGAGTCTCAGCCAGGCGGGCGGATTCCTCGAAGGTGGTTGTTGTTGTGTCTCTTCTTCCGCGAACCACTGCGCACAACGAGTGGTGTCAGGGGCACAACAAGTGATATCACAGCATCCCAGGTTCGACGTGGGATCATTTGTTGATTCAAGGGTATCTGTTGCTGATTGACGGAGATCGTGTGTCGATCTCGGATCAGAGTTGGGTTGTTTGTGGGATCGTGTGTCGATCTCAAAACAGCGTGTGAAGATTGCTCGAGGAATCAAGTTGGTGGAGTAGATTGCTTCGGAAACTCGTCGAGGGTTTCGCGTGGAGGTAAAGATCTGATCTTTATCTAGTTTATTTTATCTAACTCCGTTTGTTTTCACATTGCTTTGAGGAATCAGTTGAGAAGATGGCTGGAGAAAGTACATCGGTGAAATCCATGTATCCACATCCAAGGATTGATGTGGTGAAGTTCAACGGGACGAACAACTTTGGTATGTGGAGGTGTGAGGTTATGGATGCGCTGACGGCATCAAACCTCGAAGACACTCTACGGTTGGAGAAGAAGAGTGCATCAACGACGGAAGAAGATTAGGACAAGATGAACCATTCAGCGTGTGGCTTGATCAGGTCTTGTCTGACGCAAGATATCAAGTATCAGGTGTTGCATGAAACATCTGCGAGGCAGTTGTGGGAGATCCTGGAAAGGAAGTATCTGACGAAGAGCATAGAATCACGATTGCAGTTGAAGATCAAGCTCTATGGGTTTCAGATGCAAAGAGGATGCTCCATCAATGAACACTTGAACCGCTACGCGAAGCTTCTTACGGATCTAGTTAATGTTGTTGTGGGACTAGTGAAGAGGATAAGGCGGTAATTCTTTGAACTCTCTTCCTAGGGAAGAGTATGAGGCCTTTACTCTTACTTTTCTCAATGGTAGACAATCCCTTAACTACGATGAGGTGTCTGTTGTACTTGTGAGCTATGAAGCAAGGAGACAGGACCGAGGTCTTCTTCGGGAAGCACAACAGCAGAAGCATTGGAGGTAAGAGGCAGAAGTTCCAATAGGAAGGGAAGAGACGATCGGGAGAGATCGAAGTCCAGATCAGGCTTCAGAATCTGAAGAAGAATCAGTGTGCTTTGTGCAAGGAACTAGGACACTAGAAAGCGAATGCCCGAAGGCCAAAGGTAAGAAGGTGGAGTCTAAGACTGAGGCAAATCTTGCAAAGGTGGTCAGTACTCATGGCAGTACCTCACAGGCAGATGGATCAGACTCGGACTCATTGATTTTCTCTCTCTCTCTGTTACTAGCCCTACTGTTTGTAACTCAGATAGTGCTGAGTGGATCTTGGATAGCGGAGCCACCTATCATGTGTGCCCGAACAGGGCCTGATTTTCTAGCTTTGGAAGCTGGATGGATGTTACACGGTCATGGGAGATGACCATCCGTGTAATATAGAAGGGATGGGAACAGTCCGTATTAAGATGGAGAATGGGATAGTACGAGAATTGAAGGAGGTGAGGTATGTACCTCAACTCAAAAAGAATCTTATCTCTGTTGGTGCTTTAGAAGCATTGGATCTGAAGATATCTGTTCGAGATGGTGTTCTCAAGATGATCAAAGGCTCGATGGTGATGATGAAGGGCGTCTGCCGGGACAATCTCTACTACTTGAAGGGTAGTACGGTTACAGGTCAGGTGAGACTTCTAGTGCTTCAGATGTTGGTTGCAAGAAGGTCTGGCAGGTGAAGGTCAGACATGGAGATGAAAGGTCTTTGCGAGCTCCTGCAAAGAAGGGATCGATGGAAGGTGCTGCTACCTGCAACTTGGAAGGTGAACACAGCATTCTGGACAAGAAGAAGGTGAAATTCAGTACCAGTACTCACCGCTCAGAAGGTCTTCTTGATTGTGTTCACGTAAGTGTTTGGGGACCCGCTAAGACTGCATCGCTTGAAGGTCACATGTACTTTGTCTCTTTTGTTGATAGTTTTATCTAGGCATTATTGGATATATCCCATGACAAAGGAGTGAAGCCCTAGATATGTTGGTGAAGTGGAGAGGAAGAATGGAGAAGCAGATTGGTAGGAAGATCAAGGAGGTACAGTTTGGTAATGTTGAAAGAGATATGTACCAATTCCTATGATTTGGCCAGAACAAGGGTATTTGTACTCACTCACAAAAGGTATAAATGGGTTGGCTAAGGAAGTAAACTGTTCCTTACTGGAGAAGGTTCGGTGATTGTTGTCTAATGCAGGATTAGATAAATCGTTTTAGGCTGGGCGATTGTGTATGCTACCCATCTCATGAACAGATCGACTGCGATAGGAGGTAGAGCTCCATTGAAAATTTGATCTGGGAAAACTACTCAAGATCATGGTTTGCTGCGGGAATTTGGAAGTCCGATCTACTTCAGTACCAAGAATGGTAAGGTGAATCCGCGGGCAAAGAGGTTTGTTTTTTGGGTGTCAAAAGGAATAACTACAGGTTGTGGGGATCCCGAAAATAAGAGATCGTATTGAGTAGGCATGTCACATTTGGGGAGACTTCAGTGTTGAAGTCTACCGTCTCTCAGCAGGTGGAGAGGACGGAGACCAAGGAAGTATCATAGCAAGTGGAGGTTGATGCTACTCCACCATCTCCAGTTAGTTCTGCATCAGAGAGGACTTCACCGGATGTGACACCAGGTGGAGATCATTTAGCCAGGGTTGATACTGAACAGGATGAAGACATTGTTGAGGATGTCGAGTTGTTTGCAGCCATTGGAACCAAGGTAAAACCACGCTCGTAGGTAAAGAAGCATGAATCTCAAGCTTGTGATCGCGACAAGCTCAAGTTGAAGGCCGTTGTTCTCTATGATGGTCGTGAGGAGGTCATATGACTCAACCAGATAGGTTCGCTGCTGCAGATACAGGTACAAGTGCTTGAGCTTGATGAAGCTCATTTCAATGAACTACGGTTGGCTTGATCCTTTGGGCAAGGTACGTAGGCAGCTGTAAAGGCG